>PVHP010005632.1:7213-12213 GCA_004024765.1 Zapus hudsonius
TGTGTGTGTGTGTGTGTGTGTGTGTGTGTGTGTGTGCATTTTTTGAGGTAGGGTCTTGCTCTAGCCCAGGCTGACCTGGAATTCACTATGTAGTCTCAGGTTGGCCTCAAACAACATCCTCCTACCTCTGTCCCCCAAGTACTGGAATTAAAGGTATGTGCCACCACCTCTGACAGGGTCCATATTTATGACCACTCATTTCTGCTGTCCCTTGTTGGCTTGCTGGGTAAGGACAATAACCCAGAGGTGGGCATCCCTGTTCTAAGCATGGAACACCAGTCTAGATGCTTCCCTGTCAACAATGGGTCTATAAATGGAAACTTTTCCTGATCATTGTACGTTATGGGAAATATAATGCCTATATCCAGCATTTACTACCCCAAGAACACAGGAGATGTAATGAAGGAGGGAAGGTTGTAATTGTAGAAAAACATCCATTCTAGTAACAGAAATCAGTGGCAGCCAGAGACATTCTCCCCAGGTTTCCGGCCCTGCTGGTGGCCTCTCCACCAGGCTCTATACAAGGCTGGAACCCCCAGGACAGGAGAGGAAAGGGGCCTGTTATAGGAGTCATCAAGCTGTCACCACTGCCAGGGTGAATATGGCCTCTGAGTTGGGGAGGGGTAGGCTTACTTTTAGCACCGCCAGATGCAGAGATGGGGGAGGAGTATAGGGCTGTGGGAGGGGATGGGAAATGGATGCTGGAGGTGGGGCTGCCTTCTCCATCCACATACTGGGTCTCTTAGAAACAGCATTGTTGGAGTTAGCAAGTGAGGTGCTGGTACCACTTGACATTGAGCGTGAATGAAGTGGTCCTTACCCTCAGGCTGTCTTCACAGCCTGGGTATGCTCGTGTGGGTTTCTGTGTGGCAGAAAGGTGGGGTGATGGCACTGAATGAGTGATCCCATGGATACTGCAAAGAGAAACCCTGATGAAGCCATAGGAACAGTGTGGCTAAGAGGTGTGGTGAACATGGGTAGAGTAGGCTGGGTGCTGGGGTGAACCCAGTTGTGTCTCTGACCTGAGAAGGCTGAGAGAGATTGTTTTCGGTGGCGATTTGGCTGTAAGCGACATGCTGTGTTTTCCAGGGATCGTGTCACTGAGTTGTGTTATTCCCATTTCACTGATAAGGAAACTGAGACAGAAGGTCAGTGAATGGTGCCGGTCTGTCTCTCGGGTAGAGAGCCCCTCACAGGTGTTGGGCACAGGAACTGCAGGGGAAGCCAAAGAGGATGGGAGGTCTGCAGTCAGCCAGGTCAAGCAGAGACCATCGTCCTCCCAGATTCTGTTTGAGGGTTTGCTTGTTTTCACAATTCACACAAGAAAACCAGGGCTCTTCATCATTTCTCTATCTCTTCTCTGCCACCAGCAATCCCATCATAGGAAGATATCCTACAGAGACACCGAGGATTTCACCGGGTCTTTCTTTCTTTTCCCAGGGCACAGATGGCAAGTTCTCAATGGATTGAAGACCTGTGGCTGAGGTCCTGCAAACCTCCCTGGAGAAACATGAGGCCCAGGAAGCCCCACCTTGCACCCCTTGGAAAGCCTGGGGGCTCCGACCTATGAAGGGATGAAGAGATACTCCAGGGTCAGCCAGTGTGGCTGTGGCAGAGTGTCTGTCTTTAGGATCACGGGGACCAACTGCAGGCTTTGTGGCTGCCCTTGGCTCCCAGCTCTGAGGCTTGACCAGCTGCGACACTTTGGGCAACTGGGCAATGGACTAACTAGCAAGGAAAGTTTGCAAATGTGACAAGATGAATGTTGCAAGACCCTGTCACCACTGAGCACATTTTTGTTGTTGTTGTTTTGTTTTCCCAAGGTAGGAGCTCCCTCTCTAGCCCAGGCTGACTCACTATATAGTCTCAGGGTGGCCTTGAACTCATGACAACCCTTCTACCTCTGCCTCCTGAATGCTGGGATTAAAGGCATGTGCCACCACACCCGGATGAACACTTTTTTTTTGTTTGTTTGTTTTTTTGAGGTAGGGTCTCGCTCTACTCCAGGCTGACCTGGAATTCACTCTATAGTCTCAGGGTGGCCTCGAGCTCACAGCAATCCTCCTACCTCTGCCTCCTAAGTGCTGGGATTAAAGGCGTGCACCACCATGCCCGGCTTGAACACATTTTTAATATTCACCTTATGCCAGGCATTGTACAAGATGTGGTCACCTTTGGTGTTACCATTTATTTTTATTTATGTCTTTTTGGATAAATTTTATTGAAACAGAGTGTGCAAAAAAGCTCATAAGTCATAAGATCAACAAAATAAAACAATATGAACAAACTTGCGTAAGTAGTAACACATGGAGAAATACCCAATACCCCATCTCCCAGGAGAGCCGGTACACTGCTACTTAATATACAGATTTTTACTTTCCTTCAGTAAATCAGTAATGCCGGGATGCTTATCTAAGACAAGTGAGGCTTTACCGGCTATCAGTAAGAGTAAGAGGCTCTGATACCTACATTCCATCCCTTTGAGCTGGGACAGGTCAGATCAGAATATTAGTTTGAGTATTGTCAAAGGCCTTGAGCTCTGGCTTCTCACCTCCACCCTGTTACAGAACTGAGGTCACCATGTGCCATCCACTGGGCCTCCTCAGTGGAGCAAAGGGTGGCTTTCACTCACAGAACCTGTCCTCCTATGACTTTCCATGGATTTGGTGTCCCTTAGAAGTACCAGGGCAGAGCCAGTCGGGAGGCAGAGGTAGGAGGATCACCATGAGTTCAAGGCCACCCTGAGACTACATAGTGAATTCCAGGTCAGCCTGGGCTAAAGCGAGACCCTCCCTCAGGAAAAAAAAAAAAAAAAGAAGTACCAGGGCAGGTTTAGAGTGTGACTTACTGCTGTGTTTAATTAATACGTGTAGCAATAATATGATCGAAGGTGCCTCCAGCAAGCCTGTTTGGACAAATGTGGAGCCTCAGAGGTTCCTACTTGAAATAACTGAGCACTGGCCATGAAGCTCAGTGGTTTGCCTAGCATACTCTTCGTGTGTGCATGAGGCCTTCGGTCTGATCAGCAGCAACAAGAGAATAAACCACCCAGGTCCCCAGCCCACCAAAACAAACGCTGAGTCCTGTCAGCCAGGCTTGAGAGACACTGCTGCTACCTGTGCAAGCAGAGGTCCCATGGAACAGAGCTCTGAAACACCATAGGGGTAGATTGGAACAGTGGGTTGAGGTGGGTATAGTGGCTCACAGCAGTAATCCCAGCACTTCGGAGGCTGAGGCAGGAGGATTGACACAAGTTTGAGGTCAGCCTGGGATACACAGTGAACTCTTGTCTCAAAACAAAAACCAGTGGGAGATGTTGAGTCTTTTCCCTACATGCCCATCCTCGGTTAGACAGCGTTGGGTAGAGGTCCACTCTTTTCTGCCCAGGGTGCCCAGCCTGGAGGGGCAGCAGGAGAGGTCCAGGGCAAACTTCAGAGTCACGCTGCATCCAATGTGAGTCTTTCAGGCCTCAGTGCTTCTAGAAGGAGTGACACATTCTCTGAACAGGCAGGTTACTTACCCTGTAGTCAGTGAACACAAACGAGGACCTCATAGTCAATGACCACATGTTTAAAGTTCACCTACCATATGGCAGGTTCCAGGCTAGGTACTTTCCATTCCTGTAACAACTCCACACATCTACAGAGGGCTGGCCTTTCTCCATCTGGTTAGTGGGCTTAGTGTGAAGGCTTCCATGGGTTTGGTTTGGTTTATTGTTGTGATTTTAGAAATGAATACAGGGCCATTTTTCCACATTTTAATTGACATCTTCCATAACTATAAATAATATACCATTATCATAATCCCCTCCAACCACCTAACCTTTTCTGCCTCTCAAATCCCCCCTTCACTGAATCCCTTCTTCTTTCCAACTAGTCTCTCTCCTATTTTGATGTCATCATTTTCCCTTCCTCTTATGCAGGTCATGGGTAGGTGGCATCAGCCCCTGGGTCATTTGTTATTTTGAAGAACAAGGCGATTCTGGTTTTTGTTTGGAATCGAAGACTGATATTTTGGGTTTCCTACTTGCTTTGTGACCTCACTTTACTCAACTTGAAAGTGGATACAATAGAATCACCATAGGCTCTTGTAAAGTTTAGGCTTTAGGATACAAACAAAGCCCTCACTCACAGCCATTGTACCTAGATAAAATAGGATTTAAATTTTTTTCTAAATGTATTTGTTTTGCATGTGTATGTGTGTTCAAATGTGTGTGGGCACATATCCATATATTTTGTTTATTTGCAAGCAGAGATAGAGGAAATGGGTGTCAGGGCCTCCAGTCACTGCAAACACACTCCAGATGCATGGACCATTTTGTACATCTGGCTTTTGGTGGGTACTGGGGAATGGAAACCAGGGTCGTTAGGCTTTGCAGGCTAGTGCCTTTACCACTGAGCCACCTCTCCAGCTCCTGCATTTTTTTTGGGGGGGGGTTCGAGGTAGGGTCTCACTCTTGCCCAGGCTGACCTGGAATTCACTATGTAGCCTCAGGGTTGCCTTGAACTCATGGCGATCCTCCTACCTCTGCCTCCCAAGTGCTGGGATTAAAGGTGTGCACCACCATGCCTGGCTCCAGCTCCTGCATTTTAAAACTATATATATATATATACACACACATACATATATATAATTGACTCTGGGCAGGCAGGCAGGCTTTGCAAGTAAGTGCCTATAACCACTGAACAATCTCTCTAGCCCCCCCCCCCACCTTGAGGCAGACTCTCACTCTGTAGCCCAGACTGGCCTCAAACTCACTGCACTCCTATCTCAGCCTACTGAGTGCTGGGACTATAGGCATGAGCTATCACTCCTGAGTGAAATAATGAAACATGGACAAGTGCTAGATTGTGGGTAACCCTGGAGAATATCATGCTAAGTCAAAGTCAGAAACAATACAGCACCTACTGGATGATCCCATCTACTTCAAATACCCAGAAAAGGTGATTATAGGTACAGAGTATAAACTAGTGGCTGCCTCAAACTGGAGATGGAGATGA
>PVHP010005632.1:17213-64543 GCA_004024765.1 Zapus hudsonius
CCCTTAATGTTTCTCCATCAAGGAAAATAAAAGGGTGAGGCATTTATGTTGAGTTTAGCATATGGAATATCTATCTGCAACTGTGTTAGCTAGTCAGACATATCTCCTTACTTCCCCTAGAGTAAGTGAAGAGCTTATAAAAGCTACAGTTTCTGTGGGAGAGGCTCAATTTGGATTTGAAATCAAGAAAGCTTAACAATACCCACTCTACATGAAATTACCACCCGATTTTAATAAGATCCAATATGTTTAATAGCTCACTTAGGTCTTATAGCAAATTTGGAGCAGAAATTGGGAGTTGTCTGTTTTTCTCAATTGGCCTTTCTGAGAAAAGCTTATTCACTTTTCATTCTGTCTCCTGAAAAATTCCACTGTTCTCTTCCCAACCCCTTCTCAATATCTATCGTATTTAGGTAGGTCCTAACATTGTGCAGATAACATGGTTTTTAAAGTATCATGTGTGTAAAAATAATTAGGTCACAGGGCTGGAGAGATGGCTCAGTGGTTAAGGCACTTGCCTCCAGTGCCTAAGGCCCCGGGTTCAATTCCCCAGGTCCCACCATAAGGCAGACCCACAAGGTGGTGGCCTTGGTGCTCTCTCTCTCTCTCTCTCTCTCTCTCTCTCTCTCTCTCTCTCTCTGCTTGAAAATGAATAAATAAAATATTAAAAAATAATAATAATTAGGTCACAGCCAGACGTGGTGGCACATACCTTTAATTCCAGCACTCAGGAGGCAGAGGTAGGAGGACTGCTGTGAGTTCAAGGCCAGCTTGAAACTACAAAGGGAATGCCAGGTCAGCCAAACAAACAAACAAACAAGTAAATAATAAATTAGGTCAGGAATTATATTCTAGCAACTTTTTCTCTGATTTAGCTACCTGCCTGGAAAAGGGCTGAAGTTCTATACACACACACACACACACACACACACACACACACACACACCCTTTTATCACCTATGATAGTTAATTTCCACTGTCAACTTCACTAGATGAAGAAACACCAAGCGCATACTGGGTGTGTTTGTGAGGGTGTTTCCAAAGAGTTAAACAATTGCAACTGAGGTGGAAAGACCCACCCTGAATGTGAATCTCACCATCTTCCAGGGTCCCAGGCTGAATAAACAGAGAAAAAGGAAGGCTGGGAGATGGCTTTCATACAAAGCCTCATGGCCGGCCCTGGGTTCGATTACCCCATACCCACAGAAAGCCAGATACACAAAGTCACACAAGTGTCTGGAGTTGGTTTGCAGTGGTAAGAGGCCCTGGCATACCCATACTTTCTCTTTCTCTCTCTCTGCTTGCAAATAATTTTTTTTTTGAAAAAGGAAAAAAAAAAAAAAGAGACTCTGGTGATACATGAATGTAATCTCAGCCCCTGGAGGGCAGAGGCAGGAGTACTGTTGCAAGTTCAAGACCAAATATGGTCTACACACAGAGTTCAAAGCAGCCAGGGCTATGTAGCAAGAACTTGTCTGTCAGGAGGGGGGAGGAGAGAAGCTAACTGAACATGGCATCCCCTTTCTCTGCTTCCTGGTTGGTACCGTGTCACTATGTGTCTTCCCCTCAGTGTTGAAATGTATTCTAGGAATTGTAAACCAGTGCAAACTCTCCCTCCCTCAAGTTGTTCTTGATAATAGGCATGACTACTTAGAAAGACTAACATTCATATTTTCTTCTCTGATTCACTTGGGACACATGACCCCTTCATTTCCCATTCTCTTACAGGTCTTTGATCCTTCTAGCTCAGTTATCCCTTACCACCATAGTACTAGGGATTAGAACTAGGGTCTCGCAAATGCTAGGCAAGCACTGTACCATTGAGCTAGATCCTCAGCCCTCTTTAAAAAAATTATTTTCAGATAGTGTCTTACTAAGTTGCCCTATGCCAGCCTTGAACTCACTCTGTAGGCCTTGAACATGAAATCTTCCTTCCATGCCCTCCAGAGTTGCTGGTGTTCCAGGTCCACACCACTAGGTAAAGCTATCACTCTTCTTTATCTTTCATGGTGCAGAGAATCCAACCCAGGGCCTCACCCAACCTTTGGGCACATGCTTTACCTCTGTGCCATAACCCCAGACCTCTGCTTTCTTTCTCTTTGTTCACGAAGCAAGTACAGCATACACACACTGTATTCTCACTACTATTGGAGGGTCATCTCTCACAGGCCATAAACATTTTTTTCACACATTATGCTTGTGAGAAATTACTCCCTCAAAAAACTATAATAAGCTTTGGTGTGGTAGTTCAGTCTTACAGGGAACACAGGGCACACCTAGTATTTTCAAGGCTCTGGGTTTGATCCACAGTACCAAAAATTAAACACCCAAGCTGACAAGAACAAAGATAAAATAATCATGGCTTAAACAAGATAAAGGTGTAAGTTTCTCACCTCCATGGGTCCAAGGTTGGTATATTGCTACATGGTACCAAAGACCCAGGCTGCTCTCCTCTTAGTTCTCTGCCTGTGACATCTCAGGATGTCAGTAGACAGAGGAATGATAAAACCGTTGGGGAGATGACTCTGTGGATAAAGTTCTCACCACTTAAGCTGGCATATCTGAGTTCCTCCCATCTACAGACCTTATGTACACACCTGTGCACTAGTGGCAATCAACCTAGGTGGGTAATCAAGAGCTCTCTGATTGGCTAAGAGATCTGTTCAGTGGCAAGGAATCCATAGCTGGAACTCTTATGCTGACCAAGAATCTGGACTCTAAGGGGAAGCTTCCACTAATCGTGGGCCTAAAGAGAGACTATAGGCATTATAATCTTGCCAAATTAACAATGCTTATTATCCCATTTAACCTATGCTAATCTCACTCTCCATTGGAGAATTTGTTTTTATTTTTCAGAAGGCAGTGAGAACTGAGGACAACTTAATTCTACCAACAAGACCCGAAATGATAGCTGACTCCCTGGCAGGAGATGAACCACCCCTCACACACCAGCTAAGGCCCAGGTGAAACCACAGAGGAAGTGGAGGGATGAGCAAGAGTGCTGCTCCCACAGCGAGCCTGACAACCTGAGCCAGAGTGATGGAGACAGACACTGAGGACACTTAAATGTTCCAAAGCAGAAATCCAGAGGCTGCTAAGAGATCAACACTAAGCAGACTTAAAACTTACTCACCATGGCTCAGGGAATTTTTCGGAAGAGGTGGCAGAAAGATTGTGAAAGCCATGGTGGTAGGGAATACCAAGAAGCATCACCCCCCCACACCCACACCCACCCAATGACTGACTGCTGCTTGCACAACTCATAGCCCTTAACCCCATGGTGCAATCCCACCAAGGAGGACCCTCAGTGGAATGGGGGCAGGGATAAGGGAAATGACCAACACATGACTTATTCATAGAAAGTTTCTACTTAACAACAACAACAACAACAATAATAATAAAATTCACGGAGGGCCAGGAGTAGTTGCACATGCCTTTAATACCAGCATTCCAGAGGCAGAGGTAGGAGGTTTGCTGTGAGTTTGAGGCCAGCCTGAGACTACATAGTAAATTCCAGGTCAGCTTAGGCTAGAGTGAGACCCTATCTCAAAAAACCAAAAAACAAACAAACAAAACATGGTGGCTTTCTGTAATCTCTGCACACTGACACTGACTGCAAGACAGGACATGGAGATGGGAGAATTTTCCAGAAGCTCTTGGTAAGCACAGCAAAGGACAGTAGAATGAGCATCCAGATCAAGAAACCTTGCCTCACTCATGGTCTATTGCAGAAGAGGTGGTGGAAAGATTGTAAGAGCCAAAGGAAGGGTAGGACTGCTTACAATGCAAACTTCCAGATACAAAATGGCCTTGATATTCATGACTTCACAGTGCCTGATAATACCTACACATAATGGGAGGAAAAGATGATGACACCGAAACAAAACAGACTAATTGAGAGGAGGAAGAGAGATGAGGGAGGGTGGGGAGGGAATCATAATGGTTTATTGTCTATAATTATGAAAACTATCAATAAAATGTTTTAAAATATTTTTTTCATTAAAAAAAGAAAACTTGCCCCAAATGAGATGGACAGGTGAGGACCAACTCTAAAGATGACCTCTGACCTTCACATGTGCACCATGGCATGTGTGTATACACAAAACCACAAAACAAATAATAAATTTTAAAGAAATGAGCATGCAAAAGAGCTTCTGCTTCTCTTTCTGCATATGTGTTTTAATATTTATTTGTTTGCAAGCAGAGAGAGAGAGATGGGTACACAGGGCCTCTTGCCACTGCAAATACACTCCAGATGCATGTATCACTTTGTGCATCTGGCTTCACGTGGGTGTTGGGGAATTAAACCCAGGCCATCAGGCTTTGCAAACAAGCACCTGTAACCACTGAGCAATCTCTCCGGCCCCCATATGTGTGTGCTTTGAGATGGGGGTCTCACTCTAGGTCAGGATGGCCTAGAACTCACCTTGTAGCCCAGGCTGGCCTCATAATTTATAGAGATTCCCCTACCTGAGCCTTCAGAGTGCTGGGATCAAAGGTATGAATGACTTTACCCAGCTTTTCTTTCTGCTTTTAAAGAAAGGTTCCTGGAAGCTGCCATGTATTTCTGCTTACCTTCCTTCAGGTTAGATTCCAATCTCAAGGCTACTTCCATTTGCAATTGAGGCCGGGGGATGTGCTCTTCAGATGTGAAAGCCATGGACACAGATGAATAGAGAAACTCAAACTGACCTGTGGAGACAGCTGTCTGTCATCATTAACCATAACCAGGTGACTAGCTCATAGTAAGGCTTCAGCAAATGTTACATAGATTGAGTTAACCTTCAATATCTTTGGGAAACTTCTGAGTCCTTCACCAGAGAGATTAATAATACCTGAACCAGCTGGGCATGGTGATACAGGCCTATGATCCCAGCACTTGGGAGGTAGAAAGAAGAGGAACAGGGCTGGAGAGATGGCTCAGCAGTTAAGGCACTTGCCTCTAGTGCC
This sequence comes from Zapus hudsonius, assembly GCA_004024765.1. NCBI lineage: Eukaryota > Metazoa > Chordata > Mammalia > Rodentia > Dipodidae > Zapus > Zapus hudsonius. Next base: position 22,164 of record PVHP010005632.1, read on the forward strand.
TAAGGCCCCGGGTTCAATTCCCCAGTACCCACATAAGCCAGACCCACAAGGAAGTGGCCCTAATGCTCTCTCTCTCTCTCTCTCTCTCTCTCTCTCTCTCTCTCTCTCTGTTTGAAAATGAATAAATAAAATATTTAAAAAAGAAGAGGAACAGGAATTCATGCCCAGCCTTTACTACATAGCAAGTTCAAAGATAGTCTGAGCTACATGAGACTCTATAAAAAAAAAACAAACCCCAAAAGCAAAACAAGCAGCAAACCCCCAAACCACCTGAACCTTCTTCTGGGCTTGGGGCCAACAAACTGAAGATGGTGAAAGGTGATCAGGGACTTTGGCTTTCCAAATTTGTTGGGCCTTTACATTTGCTTTCCTGCATCTCCAATATTCCAGTGCCCAGCAGGGTTTCCTCTTCTTGTTCTTTCTCCCCTAGATGAGGTCTCCCTGTGTTTGCCCAGGCTGGCCTCAAATCACAGGACTAATGTGACCCACCTTCCTCAGGCTCTCAAATATAAGGACTATAGATATGTCACCATACCTGGCTTCCTTCATTTCTTATGTGCTAGGCTCCTACAGAAATTAAAGAAAGCTTCACACCAATTCTCTCTTGCATCAAACTAGAAGCGAGATTGTGGGAAAATGAGAGCATGGTGAAGACCGGGCACAATGCTCCTTGAAGGAAGTGAGGTGTCATGAAAGTGTCTCTTTACCTTCACTCCAGCCCTCCTCCCATTGTGCCCATTCCCATAACCCTGGTAAAGTGTTAATGGCTCACTAAAGGCCAAGCAAGTAATGTCTTCAAACATGGCTCCTCCCAGGAGGGTGGATTCTGTAATAAGCAGAAGAAAACCATCACAAGTCCAAAGATGAAAAGCTAAAATGACAGGCAATAGGATTCTATATGAATCAACACCTACACAGAGCGGCCAGAACAGGTTTCCTCCACCCCATTTTATAGGGGAGGAAATTGAAGCTTTTAAGGTTAAGTGACTTGTCCAAGCCACATTGAAGGCCAGGTCTGTCTGGCTTTGAGTACGTTGTTGCCCGGTGGTGTATTCCCTCCCTGCGTGCAGTTCTTGCTTTATTCATCTTCCTTTCATCCTATGAACTCACAGAACTCCCTCAGTTACACATTCCCAGAATTGACATACCATAACAGTGATAGCTAACATGACTGTGTGCTAGATGTTCTTTTAAGTGTTTTATATGCACTAACTCAGTTAACTCTCACTGGTACCATTTCACAGATGAGGAAACTGAGACTTGAGAAAGGGAAGTAACTGTTCAACATCACTCAGCTGGTATATGAATGGCAGAGCTGGAATAAGAACCCAAGAATGTAATTGGTTCTGGGCTATTACCCACTGTTCTAAATTTCCACTGTCATTAAAAGAGCTCCAGTGGTTCCCTCCTATTATTTATGGATCCACTGCCTATGTCTTTGGTCCATTACCTCACTAGGCATATCTTAATTTTCTTTTTTAAATAATATTTTATTTATTCATTTTTAAGGAGAGAGAGAGAGACAGAGAGAGACAGAGAGCACCAGGGCCACCACCTTGTGGGTCTGGCTTATGTGGGTCCTGGGGAATTGAACCTGGGGCCTTAGGCACTGAGGCAAGTGCCTTAACCGCTGAGCCATCTCACCAGCCCAAAGGTTTGTTTTTTTTTTTTTCCGAGGTAGGGTCTCCCTCTAGTCCAGGCTGACCTGGAATTCACTATGTAGTCTCAGGGTGGCCTTGAACTCATGGCGATCCTCCTACCTCTGCCTCCCGAGTGCTGGGATTAAAGGCGTGCACCACCACGCCCAGCCAGCCCTCTTAATTTTCTTCAAACCACTCCAAATGTCAGTGACTGTCCTTTGTACAAAGGTCAAAGGAGTCATGATGCCATTTATGACAACACTGCAAAGACAAAGCCACAGAATTCATCACTTCAGTGTGTATTGATTAATTCCACATTTGTGACATCCTGTAAATATGTGAGGGCACCAGAGTTCTGCTCTGGAGTCATCTATTTCTAGGCACGTGGTAGCCACCATGTCAGACCCTGTGACGTCATCACCTGAGCATCCTCACCCTCCCTTTGCTTGGCAGGGACAGACACAGGAAGTAGAATGAAGTTGGGGAGTTGGAAGTGGGGAACAAGTGGAAACTTGTACTTGAAGGAGCACCTGCCTCATGAAATTTTCAGAGCCGCTCTGAGAGGTAAGCCTCTTATTTTCCCTCTGACAACTGCTCCTCAGATCTGACATCCTGCAGCTTTGCATGGCTCAAGGTCACTGCTTGGCAATTGCTAGGCTGGGTTCAAGCTCAGGACTGTCTGGCTTGCAAGTACATGCTCTTATCATGTCACAGACTCGCTTGAAGGCCAGAAATCTTGGCTGGGTAAGGTAGAGAGGTCTGCTTCACCACCATTCTGTGTTCAAGTTATGGTGCAATTTCATGCTTCTTAGATAGCCTGGAGTCTGAACTCAGAGTCTAGGCCTTACTCTACTTCAAATCAGCTGCTTCTGCTTCTGCTTCTGCTTCTTCTTCTTCTTTTTCTTCTTCTTCTTCTTCTTCTTCTTCTTCTTCTTCTTCTTCTTCTTCTTCTTCTTCTTCTTCTTCTTCATAACATATTATTTATTTACAAGCAGAATGAGAAAAGGAAAGAGGGAGAGAAAGAGACAGAGAGTATGGGCACACCAGGGCCTCTAGCCCCTGCAAACAAACTCCAGATGCATGCACCACTTTGTGCATCCACCTTTATGTGGGTACTGGGGAATCTAACCTTGGTCCTTAGGCTTTGTAGGCTTTGCCTTAACTGCTGAGCCATCTCTCCAGCCCTAAATTAACTTCTTAGTGCTCCTCTCTTGTTAGATCAGAAGATCTTACAATCTGTATCCATCCCAGTTAAATTAAAATTTAATTTACAAGCAAAAGTTTCTCCAGAATCTCCTGTTGACCATCTGTATGACCTCAGGCAAATTATTGTACCTCATTTCTTGTATTTGCTCTGTGGGGAGACTCAGCCCTCCCTCTGTAAGGCTTGGGTCTCTCTGTTGTGAGACTTGACTTAGTGTGTAAACTGCTCTCAGCTGAGAACCGAGGCACATGCGTTTTTCTCTTTTCATTGTCTATGCTGGCAAAGATTAGGATTAAGGCAGAAAAAGAGTTCTGATAAAAAGAAAATAATTGCTCCACTGGAGTTCATCTGGCTCTTCAGTTTCTAAAGGGTCATAGCAAGAGTGAAACCATGACTGAAGAGTTACCATTTTCACATGTGCCTCAACCCTTTCCTCTCCACCCAGGCAGAGTTAAATTCCATATCCACACTCCCTTTGGCCCTTGCCATGACTATTTTTGTAACAGTTACCTTTCTTTCCTTTTCTAATTCTTTCCAAGAACAGTAAGGCTGACTCCAGAATAATTAGGAAAACATTCCAAAGCTGACATATTGCCAACAATGAGAGTTATGAAACAACTTTGTCCATCATAATCAAAACCTATACCAATAGTGTGTTATACATGGATACTTGTAATCAATAGCAACATCTTGCCTGCCTTTTTGCATCCCTCTGTTAGCATTGCCAGGCTTTAAGGATGGACAGGAACCAAGAATCATTCATTCATTCTGTAGAGTTCTCTACAGAACTCAGATTTTTGCTCCATAAAGTCTGAGACTTTTTTCCTTGTCATGGCTGTGTGACGATGTTGGCTAAGTCCTCTGACCTCTTCAAATCTTGGCTGCCTCAACTGATCAGTGAAAAGAACAACTCTACTGTGTCCCATCCCACTGGAGACCTGGGAGGAGTAAAGAAAATTCTGGCAGGGAAGTTGGGCTGCAAAACCTAAGTGGATAAGCAGGCATGGTAACACACTTTCACTCTCAGCACTTGGGAAGCTGAGATACAGGATCTCTGAGTTTGAGGCCAGCCTGGGATACAGAGTGAGTTCCAGGTGAGCCTGGAGTAGAGTGAGACCCTGCCTTGAAAAATCCAAAAACAAACAGAACAGAAGAATGAGAAGGATATGGTGGAACATACCTGTAATTCCAGCACTCAGGAGTAGGAGACAGGAGAATGAGTAGTTCAAGGCCATTCTCTGCTACATAGTGACTTCAGCTTGAGCTCCATGAGATTTTGTCTCAAAAATAAAACAAAACTTTGTCTCATAAAAAGTACAACAACCAGAAAGAGGGTGCAGGAGTCATAGCTGAAGTGAAAAAGAAAAGTAAAAAGACAAAAAAATCAAAAGGGGTAATAATATTCCTCAACTTGCCATTCACTAAGGAATTATCCAGGACAGTAATTATTCTCTGTGGGACTTCACTTGCAAAGGGGGGATTATAAAAGAGCTACCTTTTCTGTTTCACAAGCCTCTTGTAACAAATGGGACCCTGAGTGTGAAATTCATCCTGAATAAGAAAGATTACCCAACTGTTAGTTTTAGCATTACTATTGTTATTGGTATTTGGGGGGGTGGAGAATGAACCCAGAGGCCTGCACATGCTAAGCATGCATTCAACCACTACACTACACTCCCAGTCTCTGCTGGTTATTATGAATACTACTAGTTGTAATCCCTTGTAAAACTCTAGCATTTCTTTAGGGCTTCAAATAGCCTAGTGACTCATCGTTGAGATCACTGTGCTTCAGAGGCTGGGATTGAGCCCAGGAAGTAGGAGGAGCCTGTTCCTTGGCATCACTGTGCTGGGATTTAGCACTCATATCTGCCAGGACCAGACTGTGTGATCTTGAGCAAGTATTTAACCCTTTTGAGACTTGGTTTCTCCCCCTGTAGAATGGGCAAGGTGATAATAATTGCAGTAGCTTGGAGTTGTGGGGATTAAGAGATACACATACACATGCACAATACTGAGAATAGTTCCAGGACTCAGAATGTGGAGCTGTCTTTATTCTTGGGGGATAGATATTATTCTTGGTGGCATGCTGGTCCCAGGCCATCTAACTTATAACACTTGGTGTACCTTTAACTTATTAAATAACAAAGTGTATCAATACTACAAAGATCTGACTACCAAAAGGCATCTATGGCTACATGTCTAAACCCTTTTGGGCTCCTCTAGAAATGTTTGCTTTGAACCGGTCAGAGATGATTGATTACCATGTTGAGATATCCCAAAAGAAAAGTGCTTGTATGGAGCAGGGCAAGGCCATGGAGTCATAACCAGTGGAGGGTAAGGGATAGATATCTTTGCACAACCTAAGCCTAAAGGCTGTATGCAGCCTGCACTTGCACTGCCATGAGGCCATGACCCCCCCTTAAGGATTAAGTGTCTATAATCCCAAAGTTATTCCTTAGGCCTTTCTTTTCATTCTACCTGTTTTCCAGCAGGAGGGTTAGGGATGCCCATATATGCCAAATCTAAACTTCTCTCCGGTGGAGCCAGCAAGCAGTCAGTCACATCTCAGGGCTTCTGCAAGAGAACACTCTGGGTGAGACAAGTTTTTCCTGGGCTCTGGAGTTAGGCAGCAGGCATACTTGCGAGGGTGAGTGAGGAGGGAAGTTAGATACTGACATCACTGGGTAGTAAGTGTAGAAAGAGATACACAGAGTGGTATCGGGAGAGAACAGGGGTGACCAAATACAGTAAGAGACCCATGAAAGGCTGCATTAGAAAGCTATTTCAGGCAGGTTGGAGGACCACAGCAATGGTGACATCCCTCGGGCAGCTGACCTTAATCTTGATGAAGGTGCATCTTGGTTACTTGAGAAGCCGATTGAAACACATTACAGGGCCCATTTTGGAGTTTCCGATAAATCGTCCCAGAGCGAGGCCCAAGAATCTGGACTTTGGAGTGCAGGTGGTGTGGGTGTCACACTTCAAGAAACACCGTGGGGCAATCTGAGAAGGCTTGTTTATCAATGAGCCTTAGAACTAAGTGAGGAAAGAGCTTCCTGGAGAGCTGCAGGGACATCAGTGACCAGGGGTGTCCACTGCCTGACAGGGTCCCACGTGTATGTTGGGAACATGACTGAACGAAGTAACTGACCAGGGGACTTTTCGTGGCACTTCCACCCCATCTTGCCCTCCTCTTATCCAGGTGTGGCTTATGTGCGCGTACGGGGAGTTCTGCACTTGCTCTCAAAGGTGGAGGAAGGGTAGCCTCGCTGGAGAGCTAGCCTGCGCTTAATTACCGGCCCAAGGAACTGAGGCCGAGGGGCAGAGACCTGGCATTCCTCTCCGAGGGTCTAGCCCCCAGGGCGGGCGCATCCACCGTTGTGGGGCTCCCTACTCAGTCAAGATCGACTGTCTTCTGGGGACGGGAAACGTGGGCTGCAGTCGGAGCCGAGCCCCGGGATCCGAGCCAGCGCAGATGCTGGGACGCACCGCGACTTCCGCCACTGGCGATCGGCAGTGGGGGGCGCACCGAGACAGCACTTGGAGCGCTGAGCTTTGTCACGGTGGCGGCGGGAGGCTGAAGACTCGGCCAGAGACCGCTGGGACCGGCTCCCAGGGTGGAAAGGGACGCTCCGGGGCTGCGGCCACAGCTAGTGCGCTGGGCGGATGGGCCCTCGGGCTTGAGACTGTTCTGGACCGCCTGTGCGTGCCATGATGTCCTAGCCCCCGGCCCCCTGTCTTCCCGGCCGACATTCTTCCTGCGCCCCGCTCGCTGCCATCAGCCCCTATTCGTGGGCGTCCCACCCTCGGAAGCCCCCTCTCATACTCACAGCCAGACTTCTGGGCCTGGAACACACAGTCTTTCCACATCGCGGCGCCCTGTTCCTGCTCCTCCGATGGTAATCAAAGGGCCGCAGCCGCCCAGTTTGGAGAGGGTGGCTGGCCCTTGTCGGTTTTTTTTTTTTTTTAAATCATGCTACGTCATTTCAGTTGTCAATCTGGATGTTAGGGGAAGCGGTGTTTGATCGCGACGAGAATCTGTCCCTGGGAAGCTGGACGACCACTTGACTCAACATTCCTATCCTGTCACTTTCCAGCTGTGTGTCCTTGGGCAAATTCACCACCTCTCGGATATGGGCGCAAGGGAAGGACCATCCCCTTAGGGCGCTCTGAAGTTCAATGGGACAGGAGGGATAGTAGGGGTGCCCAAGGGACTCTAAAAGCCAGTCTCCAGAAATCCCCAAAGGTTTCTCAATTTCGCGACTAAGGGGAGGGGGCTGAGCCAGCTGATCAATGAGAGTTGATGGTCAGGGCGGAGGACGGAGGACGGAGGACATGGCTCTCCCACCCAGCACCTGGGAGGTTCTTAGGGGCTGGGGCTTCTGGCTGCCGGGAGACACTGTTTCCTGCTCGGCAGCAAAAGGCGGGGAAAGTGGAAGAATCGTCGACCTCCACCTAGGCTCAGAATCCAGACAGATGTCAAAGAACACGCAGAGACAGGCTGGTGAACCGAGGAGAGCATGTCTGGCTGCATGAGGCCAGTTAAGTGTTGAGAAGAGACCCTGCCATTTATGGATTCCGCCGAGATTGGGGTCCCAATTCCTTGGCAGGGCCACCCCAGTGGGTCACTGCCTCTCATTACTAGGGGGGGGGGAGTGAGTAGGGGAGGGGAGATACTCCAGGGAGAACAAGTAGTCTGTTCCTGGGGTGTTCAGGGACTTGGAAATGATTTCCCTATGGACAAAACTCTGTTAGAAGGCTGGAGAGATGGGTCAGCAGTTAAGATATTTGCTTGCAAAGCCTAATGGGCCGAGTTCGATTCCCCAGATGCACAAAATGGTGCATGCAGCAGCAAGAGGCCCTTTTGTGTACCCATGCTCTCTCCCTCTCTCTCTCTCTAGTTTTGCTTGCAAACAACAAAATAAATATATTTTTTTCCTAAAAACTCACAAGCAAAACAAGAATTGTGCATGGTGGTGCTTGCCTGAAATCCTAGCCTCCAGAAAAAGGCCAGTGAAATTGCTCTACCTTTGAGTTTCAGGCCAGCTAGCCTGGGCTACATAGCCAGACTCTGTCTCTACCCCTATCCCACCAGAAGTACCAAATGACAAGGCTAGGGGGCAAACTATTTGATGATTATGTGCCAGGACTTCCTGGGGTCTAGCTCAAGCACAAAAATGTAACCAATGTGAACAGAAACAGAGGACCACCCCCCTCAAATCTGGGAAAGGAACTTGCAGTATAGCAGTGTGACATGAAAATAGACCATCAGTGGCCAGAACTGTGATCTCTAGCTCAAGGGAAGGTCAGTCCAATACACAGCCTTACCTTTCCACTGGTAAGTTTTGAGCAGAAGTGTTGCCCAGCCCAGGTCATATGTGTGGGAAGCCTGGCCAGCCCTTAACTCTTGTATCTTAGGACAATCAAACTTGGAAGACAGTTTGGGGGGGGGGAAAGATTGGTAGATGCGTGTCCTTTAAGATGGATCTGGCTGGTGTGCCTGGGGCATGGTGACTTTGGAGGGGGTGGACAAGGGGGTGAAATCTCAAGAACTGAAAGACAACTAAAGTTGTGCCTCTGTTGCTAAATATGTGAATTCCTCACCCCTAAAAAGTTAAAACTAGCTGGATGGTCCTGGGAAGTCCAATTCCTTTCCAGAAAGTCACTCAGGTTTTCTGTGGATCATAGCAGTCAGAGGAACTGAGCACTGTCTTTGTGTATTCAAAATTGGTGACTGCAGTGACACATGGATATTTCTGACTTTGAACTCTAAATATGCTGGGTTTCCACCAGAGACCCCACCTGCCTGGGTAAAGTAGTTTCTCTATCTGTATTCCTGCAGGTGTCTCTGTAGGACCCCACAGTCCCCACCAGCATCAGGTGCAGGTACAGCGCAAGGTTCCAAATGATTTGTAGCTATTTTTTCTCTCTTTTAAAAAATTCTGTCTTTCAGGCCCAATGGCCAGAGTTTCACTGCCCCTCCTCTTTGAGTTCATCTGAGAGTGAAATAGAAGCCAGAAGGCTTTGGTAAAAGCCTTCAGAACCCATTGTCTGACACCTTATAAAACCTCATGCATGGTAGGCAAGTGTTTTGCCACTGAGCTGTCCATCCCCCATGCAGCCTCAAGTTGTTTTTTCAGACTGGACTTCAAGCCAGAGGATGGGGGTGGGGGTTGAACACACACACACACACACACACACACACACACACACACACACACACACATATATATATATATATATATATATGCATTTCCTCTCTGGTTCAGGATCCTTGGCTATAAATGAGGAATGAGTCATATTATCCTCCTCAGACTCCACTGAGAGAATGGAAAGAGCTAATTAACATGAAATGCTTATAGAGGTTGTTCTTAGCAGGTGGATTTCACTTTACCCTCCTGGTGAGGACTAATCCCCTGGGAGCCTTGGACCCAGCCAGGTCCCAGGAAGGGCTAATGCTTTGTGGAGTTTTGCTTCCTGGGGAGTGAAGGACATGTTGGGGCTTGGGGTTTCCCCAGATAAGCAGGAACAGAGTCTTGGAAGGAGGACAGGGCCTGGAACTGACCACCATGCCCTGGCCATTTTTCAGGACCACTGAGTACCCACATCTGGAGGAGAAAGGGCACTGCAGATGATTGAAGCCCTTTAAAGGTCTCTGATATAGGTTCAGGAGAAATGGCCTTCAATGTGCTTTGTAGTGAAAGCAAATTTTAGTACATAATGATGAAAGAAGCATCTGTATCACTTCTGCTAGGGTGACACAAGGAGCTGTCCAGCTGTACGTTTGGATGTTGGAAAATTGCTGTTGGATGCCAATAAAGTGTGTTGGATACCTCCAAGTGTTAACTGGAGGAAGGGGACAGGCATCAACTTGGGGTGGCCTGAGTGTGTCAGTCCTGCTTTGGGTCCTCAGGTTTCAGACTGCACTGGTATCAAGGGTGGGTGGCTCACTGGGAAGGTAGAGTAGGGTCAGGAACCTCTGGGGACCGGAGGAGCACCAGGCATAGAGGAAGCATTCCACTTTGGGTCCTAGGGTGCTTCACTTGGTAAAACATAAAGGGGAAGGGGGGTGGCACTTGTCCAAACTAGAGTTCCAGAAGTCCCAGGTTCTTCCTGTCTAAAGGAGAAACTGTTCTGTGTTGCAGGTTGCAGATGCGTGCTGTCCACTGCATCATGGAGGAGTGGGGAAGTTGTCCAGCTTTTGAAATTGAGCTCCCTACTTATCAAAGCTTAAGTCTACCCAGAGTCAGACCCAGAAAGCCTTATTCTCCAGGGGATGTTTCTTCAGGGATGTACCTCACAGTGACATTGTCTTTTCTGAGAGGTGTTTGGGAGAAGTGCCAAGAGAGAAGTGGGACTGACTGGCAGGAACCCCCACCACACCTGTCCTCTGGCTATTCCCCACTTTGGGGAGGCAGCCTCTCCAGCACTTAGAGGGCAATACCCAGCCTGGAAGGTCACAGAGGGCCTGAGGACAATATCCACGACAGCTGGGTGGCTCTTATTGTTTAAAAGCATGCTCCCATTGTTCTTACATTTTACCAAGAAATAAGCAAAAAAAAAAAAAATTTCCTGATCAACTTTTTGCCGAAGCAAAGCAGCCAAGCGAGCTCCTGGGTCCAGTCTCCAGACTTCCACCCCATTCCTTTTTACTTGGCAGCAGGGAGGCCACGTTCTCAGCAGGGAAGGTACTCAAAGCCCTGGTGGCTCCCAGCTGGCCGCAGATCACCAAGGCAGTCAGTCTCCAACCCACGCTGTCGCAGGTCTCTGTTGCCTGTTTTCTGGCAAGGCAATCGCACTTCTGGTGACCGAGCTTCCGATTTCATTTAAAACGACCCGGCGAATCTTATCTCCACTCACCTCCCTGGGATTCCCACCCACGCCCAGCCCAGAGCCTGAAGCTTTTGAAGTCCAAAGAATTTCAATCTCAGTGGAGCCGGCAGGACCCTGGGCTGTCGCCCCAGCGGGGGGAAGGGAATGGGGGATGTACAAAGCACTGGGGCTGGCCTGAGCACACCCCACTTACATTGCTATCACCCGTTCTGGTTTTTTAGAAGGGTTGCCCTCACTTCATCTATCAGAATTTTCCTTTCTTCTTGTGCTGCGTTAATAACCTTAATGAAAACAATATAATGACTATTAAAATACACACCCCAAAATCATGTTTTTAGCTAGTACCCTCTTCTTCCCATTAAAAACCCAAACGCTCTTCCTCTGGTGTTGGTTGGTGAAAGTCTGATTGTAGAAGTGATATTTAATTGATTTAAAAAAATTAAGCAACTTGTGGGCTCAGTAGGTCCCCAAAGACTAACTAAAGGTTGGGCTTTGAAAGGGTGGGCAGAAGTCTGGAAATGCATGACATATGTGGAAGGTTGGGATGGGGGCTGGAAAGGAATATTCCAGAAGGTAAGATTCTGGTGCTTTGAGAAGGCAGCCTCCCTCTGAGAGGCAGAGACCCCTTTTAACCCCCTCCTGCTCCATCAGGCTGACCCCGGAAGGAGACTAAGTGGCATCCCTTGATCTCACAATCCCCCTCGGCTTTCATCTCCAGGGAAAACCTGGAGGAGAAGAGGATCAAACACAGAACATTCCCATTGAATGCAAAGCTGGGGGCGGGCATGGAAGCTCAGAATCATTCTAAGAACCAGCCTCCAAGGAGTGGCTATGAGAAGGTGGTAAACTCATGGAGGTGGGGGGGGACTGCCTACTAGGCTCAGCTCTAGAAGCATCCAATTTACAGGGAAGCATGGGTGTCACTGAGATAGACATTTCCATAGAGGATAAGACAAGCCAGGTGCTCCCCAGGCATACTAGAATACACAGATGCCTCCTCATGGTCACAGAAGGTCCTGGGACCCCCTGCCTGCCCCAACTCTTGCCAGTCTCTCCTCTGACCTCTGAAATATTTTCTCAGATTTCTGGGCTAGCCAGGCTCAGCAAAGCAGATGGTGACTTTGGGACTCCCAGGGAGTGGCAATATCTATGTTGTCACTATCCTCCCTCCACATCCATCTGCCCTGGCGCCCAGGCAAGGTTAGTGAATATCCTGCTGCATTGGGAGAGGGGTGTAATGTAAGACAAGAGTGGGCAGAGAATTTCTGCCTTTTTCTGCATCTCCTCATTTCCTTCATTACTTCATAACTCTAAGGACAGAAAGATGAGGCAAGGGCAGGAAGAAAATGCCAAAGGAGGAGGGAAAAGTAGAAGGTAAAAGGCAAAAAGGTAATGGTAAAAGGACTTTTAAAAAAAGAGACCAGGGCTTTCTTTGCCTAGGGGCTTGGAGGAGGGAGGTGCCAGGCCATCCTAGCCAGCTAGGGTGGAATTAGGAAGGGGCGGAGAAAGAAGAGCTGAGCCTAGAAGGTGCCCACCTCCTGCCCTCAGCAAAGGGGAAAGAGACCCAGCCCACCTGCCAGGCCCCAACAAGGATTCTATTCCTCCCTAAGGAATAGGTAGCCAACAACTCTGCTCTGCCCTGTGCTGGTAGATCATCTTCTGCTCCCATAGATTTACCAAGGTTAGGGTTTTCTTGCTCTCCTAACCCCAGTTTTTGAAGGCACAGCCAGCTGTCTCTGAGCAGGGCTTGGGGTGAAGGCTCTCTACAAGTAGAGGCCGGGCTGACTGACAGCAAGGTCATGAAATGTATTCGGTTTACTTCTGCCCTGAAGCCCCCATCTCCTCCCACCCCACCTTCCTACAGCTGGGGTCCTCCAGTCCTGCGACAATAGGGGCCCTATTTGCAAGCACCTCTTCACTGGAAAAACCTGTTTCTGGGAGAATTCGTTGACTCTGAACGAAAACCTTAAAATACAGTCTGGAAAAGAAAGAGGACCAGTCCAAGACCCTCTTCCCACCTGACATACCTGCACTCCGAGGCCAGATCAGACGCAGTGTGATCTCTCCCATGGAATGGCCACTAAGTCAAGCCAGGCATTCTAGACAGGAAGGGGAAATAAACATCAAAAATCACCAACTTCTCAAAGTCAATCGAGGCCATCTAGATGAAGAGAGAATTAAAAAAAATTCATGGAACACTTTGAGCCAATGTGGGTCTTTAGAGGAAAAAAAATTAAGATATCTCTTAACCCCTTGGGCAAGAAAAAAAATTGTTTGGTTCCTAGAAGGACGGAGACAGATGGGAGCGGGGGAGAAGAGAGAGGAAAGGATACCACAGGCTCAAGCTCTCCAGACAATTTGGGGCGGTATACGGTTTTCGGTAGCTTGTAAAAATGACTTTGGGCAGTTGTTTTAAGGGCCATGAGAACCCGGGCTTGTTGGCCAGCCGGCACTTCCAAAATGCAGTTAGAGGTTCTTTCATTGGTGTTAGTTAGATCAAGACACCGAGTTAAGATGACAAAATTCAAAACAACAATAAAAGAAAAAAAATCAAAAGCGTATTCAATTACCGAGCCCCGCGGCCCCTGCGGAACTCGCTGCGCGCCAGAAATGCTGGCTTTTCTTTCTGCGGAATTCCATTTGCATGTCCTCTGCCTGGTGTCTCCCTCTCAGTGTGTGCGTCTCTCTCTTTTCACACTCTCCTCCCCATTCCAGCGAGGCCCACACCTGGCGCATCACTGCCGAGCCATTAGCTGCGGGTCTTCTTTCATCTTCGCCGTGGCAGACGTTTCTATTTATCCACTTGCGCTCGCCGAGTGGCGTCACCAGCGGTACTGTAATGACGATTGCAGCAGGAGGATGACAGCTTAGAAAGAAGAGGGCAATGGGGCTTCCTCCCAGAGGCGGTGCGGCACGGAGGAGCGCTCGCATCACAAGGTGACCCTATCTTCCCACCGTCACCTCCGCCTTCGCCGTCGACACTGCGCTCCGGTGGCTCCGAGTCCGCCCAGTCGCCCGGTCTCTCTCGGTCCCTTTCGCAGCCAAAATCTATCCGGCCTGCTTGGGTCCCACCGAGCCTGGGTCCCGGGGTTCATTTGGGGCCTCCCCCCTCCCCTACCGGAGAGCCCTGGGATGGAGAGCCGAAAAGACATGGTTATGTTTCTGGATGGGGGTCAGCTTGGCACTCTGGTTGGCAAGAGGGTCTCCAATTTGTCCGAAGCCGTGGGCAGCCCGCTGTCCGAGCCTCCGGAGAAGATGGTGCCCCACGGTTGCCTGAGCCCGCGAGCTGGCCCTCTGGTCTCCCGGGAGCGCGGCGGGGGAGGCCCCGAGGAAGAGCCGGTCGATGGACTCGCAGGCAGTGCTGCGGGGCTGGGTGCCGAGCCACGGGCTGCCGGAGCGGCCATGCTTGGCCCGGGACCCCCAGTCTCCACCGCGGACAGCCTCTCTGGCCAGGGGCAACCCAGTAGCTCAGACACCGAGTCGGATTTCTATGAAGAAATCGAGGTGAGCTGCACCCCGGACTGCACCACCGGGAACGCCGAGTACCAGCACAGCAAAGGTGGGCCACCGCGTCCCTCCACTTCCCGGGCCTCCCACTGTGCCCACCCTCCACTTCAGCTCTGGAGGAAGACTCCTTCCTGGGCAAAATGGCTGGGGGGTGGGAATCCACCTGAGCAACTCATTTTTTGCTATCTGCACCCTGGCAAGGTCTCCTGTGTTAACGGCATTGGTAGGACTGAGGGTGACAGCTATGGGGGGGGGCATAAGGCCTAGGCTCCAGGGACTCGAAGCACCCCCACACGGGAATGATTGAACTGAGCGGAGAAGACACCTTCTCCGGGGTTGAGTCAGATCAAACGCCAGTCAAGGCAGTTTGTGGCTGGTGGGTTGCAAGGCGGACGGAGGCACGGAAGCCAAGAGTCTATAAAGGACCGTAAAATAGTGGCGGACTCTGGCGGCCTGAGCGCTGCAGCCCTCCGACTAGTTTGCACGTCGGTCAGAGGTCCAAATTACCTTGTCACTTCCCGGGCTCGGCGGCGCCAGGTCGGAAATGGTCCCAATGGTCTAATTGCCTTTGGTCTCCGGTTGCATTTGAAAAGGCCGGGATTGGGTCCTCCCCCTCCTCCTTTCCATCCCAGCCCCACTTCTCCACCCAAAGGAAAGGGAGCTGCAGGGGGTTGGAGCCCCACCCTTCTCTGGGGTAGGTCCAAGGGGAGGGTACAGTTATTAACCGCAGAACTTCCCACCAAAGGCTAGTAGGGGGTGGGGGTCCAGAAAGGGTGTCTCCTCTACCTACAATATCTATTCCCAGGGATAAAAAACTGGGAGTGAGAACCCATCAGCAGACATTCTTTCACAAAACTGTGGGAAAGCGTAGCAAGAACCTGGGACCACCTCTTAGGCTTGGCAGCCAGCACTACTTAGTTGAGTGCCTACCTCTACTCTGGGCCATGTTACCTGTTCAACCTAGATTCCCTATCATAACATGCCCCAGCAGCCTATGCTCCAATCAAACATATCACCTCTACAATACACACAATCTAATATACCTGTGTCGACATCCTGGCACAGGCGAGAGCATGCCTAACATCCTACAATGCACTAAGCCCCAGAGTTCACACTGCTCCAGCACAACTTACTTGCCCCTCAAACCTGTACACCCTCGTCCATTCATACCTTTCAGAAAGCATGCACTTTGCCTGTGGTCCAGAGCAGGTGTCTGAACCCAGTATACCTCAGACCCGGGTTTTCCTAACAGCCAGGCCAAGACTGCCTCTCTTATGCCCTCTTATGCTGTCATCTCCTTGGCAATCCCCCTTTCTTTCTCCTGGAGACCCCAGCATCCTGGTAAAGGTAGTGATTGAGGTAGCTGAGAGGTTGTTCCTTGTAAACTGGCTGGCACCCTCAGGCCTATAGATTCACTTCAACAGCGTTTATGTGTCTGTTGTGTGTTTTTGTGTGCGCTCTGGGTTCCTGTGCAGGGCCGGGATCCGAAGCACTGAGCGACAGTCCCAACAGCAGCAGTGAAGTCTCCAAGAGCAACGGTGGCGGTGGCGGAGGCGGCGGGGCCAGCGGCTCGCAGGGTACCTTGGCCTGCAGCGCCAGTGACCAGATGCGCCGTTACCGCACCGCCTTCACCAGGGAGCAGATTGCGCGACTGGAGAAGGAATTCTACAGGGAGAACTATGTATCCAGGCCGCGGAGATGCGAGTTGGCTGCAGCTCTAAACCTTCCAGAAACCACCATCAAGGTATGCGCGCCCGGGATGCGCTAGGCGGGTATGCACCCAAGTAGCTGGAAGGAAATACCAACTGCTCACTGCCTCAGTGCCCCCTGGTGCCCCCTGGCCGATGGGTGCGCGTTTGCCCTTGGACGGTACCTAGGCCATCGCTGCCACGAGGTGGATATGGTCCTTTTCTTGGCAAATATCCTACAGGGATAAATAAATGCTTCTGAGGTTGACTGGGAAGTGTCCCAAAGGAGGGATGGAAGGGGAGGCGATCCTGGAGAGGTGCTGGGCGCCAGGGTGCAGATCAAGGGAAACGGCGACTCCCAGTATCTCTTCCCGAGGGATTCCACTCGAGGTGGGCTGCCCTGGTCCTTCCACGCGCTGGGGGCATTGCCCACCTCCCCATCCTCCTCCGTTCCCCTCACCCGGGTTTGGGACCCTGGCCTAGTCTGGTCACCCAACTCGCTGGCGCTCCTGTCCTCCTCAGGTGTGGTTTCAGAACCGACGCATGAAGGACAAGCGTCAGCGCCTGGCCATGACGTGGCCGCACCCCGCCGACCCCGCCTTCTACACCTACATGATGAGCCACGCGGCGGCCGCCGGCGGCCTGCCCTACCCGTTCCCGTCGCACCTGCCGCTGCCCTACTACTCGCCCGTGGGCCTGGGGGCCGCCTCGGCCGCCACGGCCGCCGCCTCGCCCTTCAGCGGCCCTCTGCGTCCGCTCGACACGTTCCGCGTGCTCTCGCAGCCCTACCCGCGGCCCGAACTGCTGTGCGCCTTCCGCCACCCGCCGCTCTACCCCGGCCCCGCGCACGGACTGGGCGCCTCGGCCGGCGGCCCCTGCTCCTGCCTCGCCTGCCACCCGGCGCCCCGGGCCGCCGCCGCCGCCGCCACCTCGGACTTCACCTGTGCCTCCACCTCCCGCTCGGACTCCTTCCTCACCTTTGCGCCCTCCGTGCTCAGCAAGGCCTCCTCGGTCGCCTTGGACCAGAGGGAGGAAGTGCCCCTCACCAGATAAGGGGTGGCCCTCCCGGCTGCTGGCTCCAGGACCCCCGTGGAGGGTTGGGGGTCCCCCACCTGCCCTCCAAGACACAGAAGGGGATAGGAGGGGAATTCCAGGGAGTGGCGGTGGCTGTCATGTTTGGGGAGTCGGAGTGGAGCTGGAAGTTGGGTGGCCAGTAATTGACACTCTTCAGCGGACCCACCACCATGACCTGGGTTGGCCACGGCTCCACAGCTGAGCATAACTCAGCCCCCCCACCTGACACTCCCTCACCTGGGCACCCCCACACCCCACACCCCAAGGCCCAGCACTGGAAAGGGAAATTGCTGCTTCTCCAAACAAAATGCTGTGTGTGCAGAGCAGGTAGAGATTAATCTTCACCAGCTTTTCCAAGGCACGGCAGGGGGGGCTGGTTGATGGCAGCACACTAGCCATTTAGGGAAGATAGAGATGATTTACTGCCAGGGAGAGTTCTGCCCCTTGGCAAGGAAGCTGGGGAGCTCTCTCACCTTCCTAGATCCTCAATTACACCCCATCTTCCGGTTCTGGCATCTATGGGCACCTGATCTCTTTCCCCACTCCTGGCTTTGTGACATCCCTCAACTTGCAGCTCCAGCCTTCCCCCCTTTCTGTTGGCAGGGAAGTTGCAGAGTCTCCAGACTCCCTTGGCAGCTTCTATGAGGCCAAACCCCCTCTCCCTGGACCATGTACACAGCCCTGATTAGCAAGTGATGTGTGCAAGGAGGGTTTTTGAATGTTGAATGTATGTATAATAAGGACCACCAAGTGGCTGGCCACCAAGCCTAGAGCGGGAGCTGTTTTAACAAGGCGCTCTGGGAAGAGCTTACTTACATCCTCATTTTCTTTCCAAATTGACACAGGGGTTTGACTTTCAGATGCCAGTGAAACCTTTAGCCATTTTTTTTGGAGTGGGGGACTCTGTCTCTACTCTTTACTAGGGTTTTATGGTAGCCACTCACGAACTTGCTCCAGCACTCATCTTTGCAGCCAGGTTTTGAGGAAAAAAAGGGAACTTTTGCCCTCAATGCAAGGTTCACCCAAACTAGGAGGGAGTGGTTCTTCCTTGTAGGGAATGAGTTTGGTTTGGTTTGGTTTGGGGTTTTCCTTTGAAGCCCAAAGAATTTGCTGTTATTTGTTAACCATATTGCAATAAAAACGGAACACACGATTCTCACTTTAGCATTTAAATATATGTTTTTTTTTAAATTTTTGGCAGTAGGCAGACTCTTTGAATTTCTAGTTTAGCTACCTTAGGCATGGATAAGTAAAGAATAAACACAAACATGTCTGGCAAGCCCCACGTGGGACACTGGTAGGCTCTGAAACAGACATTGCAGTGAGATGTTTTGGGGTGCACTGCCTGGGTATGCTGGGGACTCTTGCCTTGAGGTAAATTGTCCTCAAGTGAACCCTACCTAGAGTTCACCTCTTTGGATGGGTCCTTCCATAGCATGAGTCCTTTAAGGAACACCCACCACACGCACATTGCCCTACCCCAGGTGATGTTAGGTGGCGGTAACAGGGGACTGTCACACAGCAAAGTGCAGGGAGAGCGGGTACAGCTGGGTGGGGAGAAGCTCGAGCAGGACTGAATAGTTTTGGTATCTTTCATCCTCAGACAAGAAGTCACCTGGAGCATGGAATTCTGGGATGTTAGGGCCAGAGCACAGGCGGTTTTCAGCAGTCCCTCCTCCCACTAAGTGCCCAGGTAGCTGCCCAGGCGGGACAGATGGTGCCTTCTGGGAGGCTGTTCAGGACTGTCCATACAGGCTTCCGTGCATGTGGGGACTCCTCGACTGTCTTCCCCTTGGGGCTCCTGAGCCCGACTGGCACACGGTGCCCCCGCCCCCGCACTAGCCTAGGGCTGAGGTTTTCCCCAAAAACTCACTGCCATCCTGCCCCTGCCCCAGACCGATCCAGCGCCAAATCCCGGCAAATTTCGCGGTTTTTCCGCATCGGGCAGAGATTGCTTGCGACAGGTAAATGGGCTGCGGGTTGCCTTAATGCCAGGCGTATTTTCAGTTAATAGGGAGGGAAAATGAGGTGTCTGCAGCGATATTGGAAAGTAGAAGATCGATGATCCGGCCTCGTGTCCAATCAGCAGCCTTTAATTGACTGTATTTTCTGGGTAATTGAGCCTCTCTCCCTCCAAATTGAAGTGGAAGATATAACAATACATCTTGCCAGGAGGAATTACTCATTACTTCATAATGAAATTTCCCTTTTGCCAAGGTTTGCGGTTTGGCATGAGGCACCACTTCTCACACGATACTGGCTCTCCCTCCATGCCCACACCAGACCACTCCATCTGGCCTGACACTCCCCACTTTGGTCGTGAGAGTGGGGATGACCATGGAGAAGACATTGTCCATCTTCAGCGACAATCACTATCTGCAGAACCAGGGGGCAAGACCAGGCGAGGGACCTGACATAATATTTTTGTTTTTCCACTTCCTCTTAGCTGTGCCTGGCAGCGTTTCTATTTTGAAGTGGGAGAAATGGAGGTTGCACCTGGCCAACAGTGGCCGGATGCAGCGATGGTCTTCAGGCTTTCTCCTTACCCCTCTTTGGGTCTCTGAGTCGAAGTCATCCCGAGTCTGACATCTTACTCACATTTCCCCACAGCTCTTGAATCCTGGAGGGATAGTGGGGCTGGAAACATGATTCAGTACCTAGCCCCGGTTTCCCTAGCCTGAAAAACTAGCCACCTTGCAGCCCCTGGGCTCCAGGACCCGGCCGTCGCTGGCTTGTTAGCGTGTGATTGATTGCCTTATTAAAGCGTGTTCTTGTAAGTGTGACCAAACTGATTGCATTGCATATGTTTGGGATAATGCTCATTTTAAACAACAGGATAAAGCGGATGAGCTCGGCAGACTCTCGAAGACGAAATGATTCCGGCCAGCAGCTCCCTAACTCTGGCATTAAATTGCCCAGTTACATAGCAAATCACTTGGTTCTTCCATCTTTATCTCTACTGTTTTTGTGTTTTCCCTTCCTGCCTGCAGTTTGATTGCATGGAATGTCCTGTATGTGGTCTTTTTAGTCACTATATCAGGCTCACTTACTAGGTTTCAAACCTGCAAGGAACACCCCAGTTGCAGCACTCAGGCCGCCAGAGTCCTCCACACTCCAAGTAGAGGAAGAAGACATTCAGCATTCACTTTCTCATCTAAGCCCTCTCAGAGGAACATGGCCCAAGACAGTCACCCCAAATGGAAGCCTGGGTCCTCACAGTAAGTCTAGTTCATCCCCAACCCTTTCACAAAAGTTTAAAAGATCCTTTGTCCCCCAGGCTTCTCCTGCTCGGTTGCTTCCATTATTCTCCAAATGAGGAAACACCCGCCACCATATGTCCTCCGGAGAGCATGGGTGTCACAGTGGACAACTGCAGAAGATGTCCAGACGGATGGCATACTTCAAGTGTGAAGAGCTTTGTCCACTAAGCATCTCTCCCTGCGCTATGGCAGAAAGAGTAGTGGGGCCGGGGAGAGGAGGCTAAGGGAAAAACAGGGGAGGGGGAGAGATTTCCACTCCCAACTATTAGCTGCAGAGTCTCTTTCTGTGCTGTCCCCTAACAAAGAAACCCTCAGCCTGTCTCTACTCTCCCCAGGTGACTTGCATGAGTGCCAAACTGCTGAGAGCTTGAACTTCCCAAGGAACCCTTTGGGATATACTGGAATTCTGATTTGTTCAGGATGATGACTGTCATCAGGACAAATCAGAAGCGGTGCCACTCTTCAGGGTGTCCTTTGTAAGTGCAATTGCACGGATTCGTTGACAGTTCTCTGCTGAAACAGGGCTGGATGAGAGACTCAGCTCCTCTCAGGGACCATCGCATCAGAGTGCAATAGGGTAAAACTAAGGTCAAGCTCACCATTTTTGCCAGAACATGGGACCCTGAAAAAAAAAAAAGTGGAGCCCAACTACGAAACCCATCTTACTAGCTACAAAGCAAACAGAGACACAAAGTCGTTTTCAAAATCGCCTTCTCAGCATGTAAGTATGTGTGATATTCTGAGCAGAAGCAGGGGAGAAAGATTGCCACTTAAAAATAACACGAAGGCATTAAGTAATTATTTAAAACAAGGCTGTTTAGAAAAATATTTGTATTTATTGCAGCTGCTCAATTGGCCTCGTTAAAGTAGGCAAGCATTTAAATTGTGTTACAAACTCATTTAAATCCTGCTCCGTTCCAGCAGGCTGAAGAGCTTGAATAGACCAATCACTTCATAATGATGATGAATGAGAAATTAATTCAGATACAAGCAAGACAATTTAGGCCTTCATCTGTTTAAATAGCCTTCCAATATCATTCGCGATCTCGGGTCACAGATTGAATCAATTGTCCAATCTTGTGAAAGTCATATCCTTGCATCTTCATCGAGATTATTTATAGCGCAGCGAGGGCTGCTGAAAGGTATACGCTGTTAACGGGGAACAATTACTTAAAGGGAAGCATTTATAAAACGGAAAACAAATGCCAAGGTTGGTAACAAATGGGATCAAAAGCAGCCATTCCAAGCTGGCAAGGGTAAGTGCAAGGATGAGAGCCGTGGGTAACATCTGACCTCTCCAGGGCTCAGGTGATGCCTGCCTTAGGTCCTAGTGCGGGCTACGGGGGAACTTGACCAGCAACTCCTGCGCACGCGCACACCCACCCTAAGCGTCCAAATTTGCGCCTGGGTCTCAGTAGTCCTTATAGGGTTCAAGGACCCTAGCCTGCACGTGACGTCTAGGCGCTCTGGCCTTCTTTCTTAGTGGAGGTCCAGGAGACTCCTTGGGGAGTACAAGGAAGGGATTGCTAGTGGTTTTTGGACTCTGCAGTCTCAACTTCCTCTTGGATTTGGCCTCCTAAAGTCAGCACGAAGAAAAGCTCCCATTTCCATAGGCCCTTTGTCTCCAGGGAACTGAAAATGAGCCTGGGATTGCATCCTTCAGTGGGTTTGCCACTGGCTCCTCTGTGCCCCTGGGCGCTGAGAGCAGTGCCCAATTCTCCCACAGAAGAGTCCCCTCCCTGAAGTCCCACACCCTACTGCACAGTTCAGGATCTTGGTATAATTCCTCCCAGTAACACCAGTCCCCTCCTTTGTCTGGAGCCTTTCCAGGATCTATGGAGTCCAGGTAACTGTCAAGAGGCGACAGGTGCCTCCCCGTGGGGGAAGAGGGGGACTCTATGTCTGCTCCAGGTTTTTAAAGGAAAGAGACTGGAGTTGTGCGCAGGGAGATGGATTTGTTTCTCCTGCGCGCTTAGATGTAACCCTGTGTCTCTACTTCGACTATCAGTGGGTGTCCCAGGGAGAGAGAGCCTTCTAGGCGGCGCTCTTTGAGGGAAGGGAGTGATGTGGCCCCAGAACCAAGAAGCAAGGAAGATCGTTTGATGCTCAGAGCCTGGAGGAAGAAATACTGGAGTCCACGAGGTACCCGCAGGCGCACCACTCCTGTCCTGTCTTGGTAGAGATGGTTTATTTGATTATTTCTCCCCCCCCCATACTTCTGTATTTGAAACAAAAGCCCAACCAACGCGTTCCTGGAGCTCTGAGGACCCACTCCCGGGAGGGAGCGACTTTGATGTATTGCTGTCCAATTAGTGCCTTTAATTGGTGTCCTCAGGGACCAGCTGGCCCGGAGCTGGGACGCAGCCTCCTCTCGCCTCTCGTGCACACTGGAAAGGTAAAATTTATAACACACTGTGGCAACCTCTTGGGAGAGAGAGCGAGGGAGGCGAAGGAAGAGAGAGAGAGAGCGAGGGAGGCGAAGGAAGAGAGAGAGAGAGAGAGAGAGAGAGAGAGAGAGAGAGAGAGAGAGAGAGAGAGATCCCTCTGGTTGAGTACCCTTCAACCTCTGGTGGTCCCTAGGACAGGTCCAGACTATGCCGGCTCTATTCAGTATTCTGTACAGGAAAGATGGTGTGGTTGAGTCGCTGAGGATTATGAATTTTCTTGCAGAAAAGCCGAGGGAGCTTGCATTGTCTGTAGAAATCTAACCCCATGTGGTCTCCCATCTTGTTAATAATGGCTGTTTGTTAACAAGGATGGGGAGGTTAAATAATCCGGGTGGAAGATTAAACACGCCTCATCAAGGAGCTGGGAGCCAAGCCGCAGAGCAGAGACCTGTAGTAGAGCCCACGTGCTGGCTGGAGCCTGGAAGTTGGGAATGAAGAAAGAACCTTCCAGGAGCACTGGGGTGGAAGGGGGCAAGTCCAAGGGCCCTCCCTCTTCTGGGTGTTTTGCCATGAAGTTGGCACAGTTCCAACTCTTAGGCCTGATAAATAGTCCAGGTTGGAGACAGCTCTAATGAGATGTTGATGTCAAATCTGGGAGAAATCTGCTTCAGTTGAAAGCAGCTCCTGGTGCTGAACTCTCCCAGGCCATACATACCTCTAGGAAGTAAGAGGCATTTGTAGCCCCATGTGGCTGCTCTGGATTGGAAGACAGAGGACGGCTTCTAGCTGGGCACTGCCTCTCACTAGCTGTGCCCCCTTTGCCATTCATTATTTTTCCCCACTCCATTTTTTCCTGCATAAAGTAGGTAGAAGGTAGGACTTCAGACAGAATATCTATAACTGTGTTTTCTTTCTTCCATCTCTCCATCAGAGGTAGGAAATGTCACACCTTTTCCCAGGCTCTGTCTCCACTGGACTCTCATTTCTTCACCATCCCTAGATAAAATATGTCATAAAGGAAGACACGAAAGGAAAAACTTGAGGGAGAGTGAATAGAATGGGTATCTACGTATGAGTTAGAGAAACTGTAGAGTGAGGTGTAACTGAGTTGATAAAAGAAATGAAGAACTTGGAGAGGCAGAAAGGATAGAAAGTAGTTCCTTGAAGTAGGGGTTGTGCAGGAGAACAGAGAAGCCCCCTCCCCAATTCCTTTGATGAGTCAGTGAGCAAACAGTCAGGATCCCAGACCTGGATGCAAAGGCCAGGATGAAAGCATGTAATGGTGCCAATTTTCTACATCTATGTTGTTTCAGCAGTGGGAATTTCACTCGTATCCTAATTTTGAAACATATCACTTTCAGTTTTCTATCAAACATGTAATTCAGGTACTAAGCTGGGACTCCTAGCTTCTACCTCGTGGGCATCTGTCATGGCTGAATAGTTAAGACGCTTGCAGAGCCTAATGGCTAGCATTGGATTTTCTGCTACCCACATAAAGCCAGATGCACAAAGGGGTGCATGCATCTGGAGTCCATTTGCAGTGGCCAGAGACCTTGGCCACCCATTCTTTCTGATTGTCTCTCTTCTATCTCTCTGCTTGCAAATAAATGGAAATATTTAAAAATTCATTTAAAAAGAGAAACAGACAGAGAGAATGGGCACACCAGGGCCTCCAGTTGATGTAAACTAACTGGCTTTTTACATCAGTACTGGAGAATAGAACCCCGGTTGTCAGGCTTTGCAGACAAGTGCCTTAACCACTTAACAAGCATAACTCCATTCTACCTTGCATAGATACAGTCAGCATTTCTTTGCTGCCTGTTCCAGGAACAGTTTAGCCCAATGAATGAATCAATCAACATTTTTGAGCGCCTCTTAAATAATCAGTACCAGACTAGAATTTCTGTCTCTTTCACTGTCTTCTTTCTTCTCAAATTTGGTGTTGATGTGGTTTTGATTGTCTGGATCTTCTCATAACTAATTTGTGCTTTGCTTGAGAAGAGCTCACTGGGGAATGACAGCTGTGGTCAGGGTGAAGGGAAGTAGGCTTAGGTTGGCAGGGAATCTGGAAACAGCTTGAAAGAGTTCAACTAACTCGTCTATGATCCCATTTAAAGCCTGTAGATCTCTAGCATCGGAAGAGTTATGTTTTACAAAATATAAGATGCATGTCGACACCTACTTATCATAAATCATTTGAGCAACACAAAGTATGGATTCTGAAACCAGAGCTCCTGAGCTTCAATCTCCACTTTGACCCTTACAAGTTGTGGAAACTTGAAAGTTTCCAAAGCTCTCTAAGCCTCTGTTTCTTCATCGGCTCAATGGAGATGCTAACAATTGGTATGAAGTTGTTGCTACAGCTGTTACCTCAGAGTGTGGTTATTTCCATCCAAAGGCATCATCTCAGTTTCTGTGAGTCAGGAGCCTTCTGATAGATGTCTCTGGCCAAGGTTAGTTTCCTGGAGCTGTGTTCCACCTAACGGGTCAAGGTGAGAGGATCTGGCTTGGCTCATTCGTGTGGTTGTTGGCATGAATCAGCCCTCAGTGGTGGATGTTTGAGGGAAGGTCTCAGTTTCTTGCTGGCTGTTGATTAGAGTTCTCTCTGTTCTTTGCCATTTGAGGCTCCCCATCCGGTAATTTACAACAGGACAGTTGTCTTCCCTTAGAGTGATTTTCTAAGGGGCTACAGAAGCTTTTTTTTTGTTTTGTTTTTTTGAGGTAGGGTCTCCCAGGCTGACCTGGAATTCACCTGGTGGTCTCAGGGTGGCCTCAAACTCACAGTGATCCTCCTACCTCTTCCTCCAAAGTTCTGGGATTAAAGGTGTGTGCCATCACACCCAGTGACAGAGCTTTTTTGTGATTGCTACCTAACCTTGGAAGTGGCATGCCATTCCTTCTGCTATAGTTTACTTATCAGAAGTGAGCACTAAGTCCAGCCCATACCCAGAAGGCATCAAATCCCTGAGACAAGGATCATTGCCTGCTATCTTGTTAGCTGCCTCCTGCAGACCCTGTTTCTTTTGGTTTGCTGTGAGGACCAGAGAGCTTTATATTAGGACATTCTGTTTGGTCTAATTGTCATAATCATTCCTCTAATCAAATGGAACACCCACTTTCATCTATTACTTTCTACCTCACATTATCTATCTATCTATCTATCTATCTATCTTTCTTTCTATCTATCTATCTTTCATCTATCTATCTATCTATCTATCTTTCTATCTTTCTATCTATCTTTCTATCTATCTTTCTATCTATCTATCATCTATCTATCTATCTTTCTATCTATCTATCTATCTATCTATCTATCTATCTATCTATCTATCTATCTTTCTGTCTACCTACCTATCTATCTGGCATCTATCATCTCTATCTCTCTATCTCTGTGGTTTAAGCCTGTGGTAGTTTAAAGGGGTGTCCCCCAATAGATTCAAGAGTTTATTATAGTTTTTCTCCAGCTCCCTAGCTGGAGTGTGTCGCCTTGGCCAGATCCTAGGGTCCAGCCCTCAGGTGTGTCTGGGATGGGCCTGGAATTCCATTTTATACATAGGCAAAGAGCAGTCCGAGCTCAAGCTTGGAGTTCCTGTTTGTGAGTTTGAGTGTGCTTGCTTGCTTTTGGAGTTGCTGATGATGGGTTTCTCTGTCTGCTTGGACCTGTGAAAGGGGGCCAGCCTCTTTCTCCATTAAGGAACTTCCCCTGGATCTGTTACTTCAATGTATACTGTCCTCCCAAAACTGTGCCTGGTTTGGAGATTCCCAGTGGTGTGTGGCTGACTATGACAAAACCCAAGCTGGTCTCAAATTCACAATCTCCCTGCTTCTGGCCGCAAAGATTACAGGTATGTACCACTGCACCTGGCTCTGAAGATACATTGTTACTCGGAAGTCTGGGGTAGGTCAAAGGTGTGGGATTGGCAAGAGAAGCTGCAGTAAGGACAGGCTGGACAAGGCTTCAAGACCTGCTGGGTGGGTGACAAGCAGTCCTTGAGGGAAATCTGAAATGATGGATAGGAAAACAGGTTTGTCCCGGTCTGGTCCTACTCTTCCTTAGTAAATAAGCCTCTGTTTTTTAGCTAGGCAAATGGCAGACTGGAATTGATTTCAGACTCAATTTCCTAGTCAGCTAGATGTGGTCATGTGAGTAAGTTCTGGCCAATGGGATGTAAGCAGAGCTGGTGAGTGCATCTCAGAGACTTCATGTCATTGGGCTCTCCCGGGACCACTCACCCTGTAATTCTACTGGGAAAAGGTTTATGTTGAAGTTGAGCCACTCTTACTTCAGATTTTCTTTTTTAAAAAAGTTATTTATTTATTTATTTGCAAGCAAAGAGAGACATACTGAGAGAGAGAGAGAGAGAGTGGGCACACCAGGGCCTCTAGCTGTTGCAAAGGAACTCCAGATACATGTGCCACTTTGTACATCTGGCTCTATGTGGAAATCTCTCCAGACCCTAACTTTAGTTTTTCTGCCCCTTGAATAATAACCTAGTACAAACTCATCACTTAACACAAAGCAGGCAAATGTGAGCAGAAGCCATTTTTCCACACTGGTTTCAGGGAGGGATGAGTTGAGGGCTGATGGCCTCTAGTTTATAGACTCATATCTGGTCGACGATGAAGACAGGAGATAGTACAGGTGGAATAGGAGTCATTTGTTTGACAATTTCATAAATGTGTAAAATGTATTTTGAACATATTCATCCCTCGTTACTTTCTCTTGTTACTCTCCCCTTCTGTTGAACCCCTTTCTTTAAAAAAGAGTTTTTATTTATTTGAGAGAGAGGGAGAAAAAGAGACAGAGTGATGAAGGGCATGACAGGGCCACCTATGCCTGCAAACCAATTTTAGACACATGTGTCATTTTGTACATCTGTCTTTGTGTGGGTGCCTTTAACTGCTGAGCCGTAGCTCCAGTCCCCAAACCCCTTCTTACCACTAGTCCCAATTTTACCTTCATGGCTTTTTTTTCTTTTTTTTTTTATTATTTATTATTTTTTACAATGAGTTGATATCCCCAATTCCCCATTGCTCCCCCTCCCCACCCCTAATCAGCTGGATATCCTCCTCTGTGGGCCATCTGGATCAGTCCTTGTGGCAGGGGACCATGGATAGCCTAGTATTCAGCCCAGTTCTCCTGGCCCAAATGTGTTGTTTCTGAGGGGTGCCATGCCTCTGGATAGTCTCCCCCACCACGGCTCTCACAGTCTTTCCGCCCCCTCTTCTGCTCAGTTCCCTGAGTCATTGTGGGTGAGTATTAAGGCTGTTTTAATGTTTTGAGCTTAGGGGGTCTTTGTATCAAAAATCATTGGTTTCTGTCTCACTGGCTTATCCTGTGTTGATTGAATGGCTGTGGCTGTGGGTCCCTTGTTCATCCCATCATTCTCTGTGGGGTTCCATATGGATCCTCCACGATATGACTGTGGTGGCTCCTCTCTTGCCAGGATCTCAGCTATCAGCCTATGGTCGGTTGTTAGAGTTAGATGGGCCACAACTCTCTCGCTGCATCCTGAAAAATACAAACACAATCTCCCTCTGAGAGTGAGATCAGTATAGGCTAACAAATGCACACAATTCTGGATTACCTAGATTCTATTTTTAGTAGCCTCCCCATCAATTGGTCCCATAGTGCATCTTTTCTTGGGAGTCCAAGAGTCCGGGATCTGGTGCATATCGCCCTATATGAATCCTCAGATCCAGTCACCGGCTTCCCCTCACTAAGTGGAATATTTGGCCGAATTTAAAAGCTGTTAATTGTCTCCCCCAGGCCCAAGCTCCTTCATTGCACAAGTGCTCCTTTCTTGGTTCACTGTTCTCTCCCAATAGGAGGTGTGGTCAGCCTACTCATGGCCACAGTCTGTGTTTCATGCCAGTGGTCTCTGTTTACTCCAGCTGTCGTTGATCAGCTTCCTCTGGTAGCTTGTGCAGTGCCTTTCAGCACTGCACTAACTACCATCTGGGGGCTGGATACCATTCCGGACCTTGAAGGGTCTCTTGATGCTGATTGATGGCATTCTGTGGTTTCTTTAGCAACAGGGTTTTGCCTCAGGCCTGGGGAGGTCACTCAAGAGCTTGACAGAATTTTGTCTTGTTTTTGGAACCTCATGGGTCACTTTGGTCAATAGCTCAGTGAGGGAAGGAATCGGTGGCTGGGACCAGGGGTTGTCAGACTGATCAATTATTCACAGTCTTAGACTCTCTCCCCTACTACTCATGGCCCCTCTTGCCAGTCTTCATGGCTTTTTATTAAATTAGAGAGAGAGAGAGATAGACAGACAGAGAGAGACAGACACAGTGAGAGAGAGAGAGAGAGAGAGAGAGAGAGAGAGAGAGAGAGAGAGAGAGAGAATGGGGCACCAGAGTCTCTAGCCACTACAAATGAACTTGGGTACTGAGGAATTGCACCAAAGTTCTTAGACATTGCAGGCAAGTACCTTAACTGCTGAACCATCTCTCCAGCCCCTGTCCCCCCTTTTTTAAGGCGTTTTTTTTATTCATTTTCAAGCAGAGAGATACAGAGAGAGAGAGAGAGAGAGAGAGAGAGAGAGAGAGAGAGAGAGAACCAGGGCCACCACCTTGTGGGTCTGGCTTATGTGGGTCCTGGGGAATTGAACCTGGGGTCTTAGGCACTGGAGGCAAGTGCCTCAACCACCGAGCCATCTCTCCAGCCCCCCTGCCCCCTTTTTAAGGACCCAGCCAGTGAATTTAATTAGGGTTACTTTCAGGGGCATGGACATTAGTTATTTACTGGAGCATGAGAAACTTACCAGTGGCTTTAACACTGAAGAAAACCCCCACAACCATCAACTGCCAATAGCTAGGGGTGAGAGTCTTAAATTTGTACTAGGAGGAACAGGGGCAGCATGGGCAGAACCCAGGTTTTGTGGGGAGAGACTGATTTCAATTCTTGTTTTGTTGTTTGCTGAATGAGTGAGCTAGCAAGTTGTTACATGTCTTTGAGTGTCAGCCATCTTGTCTTGAGGTGAAGGTTATGGCTGAATGAGATAATAAACATACAGCATACAATAAACATACATTTCATTCTCTTCCCTCTTCCTTTCCCCCTTTCCACTAACCCAACCATCCATTTACCTCTTGGATAGAGAGTGTGATTTAATTCCAAGTCCTACTTACTTTAGGGCCATGGGAAGTAGAAGCCACTTTTTGTAATTCTGCCTGTTAGATTAGCCACAGAGTTGGGGTGATAGTTGCTGCTGGTGGAACCTCTTGGAACGGGACATTCCAGTTAAGCATCTCTGAGGTTAGCAATTGAACTTAGTGAAAAGACAAATGCTGAAAAATAAAAAAAGAACAAACAGAACAATCAGCAATCAGGCATACATTCACCTACGTGTTCCCTACAGTAATCTGAAGGGGAGTTAGGTACCCAGTCAGGAAAGAGGGCCCAAAAAGGGAGCACCTGCCTGCTTCCAAAACCCCCTTACAAAACTACCAGGAAGGAAGAAACTACCAGAAGTGACAGCTGGGCGTGGTGGCGCACGCCTTTAATCCCAGCACTCGGGATGCAGAGGTAGGAGGATCACCATGAGTTCAAGGCCACCCTGAGACTACATAGTGAATTCCAGGTCAGCCTGGGCTAGAGTGAGACCCTACCTCGAAAAAAAAAAAAGTGACAAGCTTGGGTTGCAGACTTCAAGACTTCAGAAGATATGCTTGTGTGTGTACCTTGGGGAAGAAATATTGGGAGAGCCCCACCAGTTTCTGTTATCTAGATGACCTGATCTAGAATCAGGATTATTTAAAATTAGAGATAAGCTTTGGGGGTGGGGGTGCTTACAGAAGTGATGACAAAACACGCTGTATCTCCACAGAGAATTTCTAGAATCTTAGAAAAATATTCTTAGCACTATCAGTCTAAGTTGGCTTATGAACTATCATGAGATTTCTGCAAAACTTTTTCTTACAACAAAATGCTGATTTTCTTTCTTTTTTTAAAAATTGATTTAGTCCAATGCATATTCTTGAAATTCTAGGAATGTTTTGGTAAGGATGTTTTCTCCTTGATGTCATAGCTAGAAGCTTGCATTTGCAGAAACAACCATGTCAGCTCAAAGGAAATGAAGACAAAGAGAAAGAAAGGGGTGAAAATAATTGGAAATCTCAGCCTCTGGTGGAAATAGGAAACCATGTGGGTCAAGGAGACCCACACTTGAGTTTGAGCTCTTGGAATAAAGTGTACAAGACTGAAGATACTTGATGACTTAGAAACTCATTGGTAACAACCTAGGCTAAGCTAAAGACTTACTCCAGGCCTGGAGAGATGGCTCAGCGGTTAAGGCACTTGCCTCTAGTGCCTAAGGCCCTGGGTTCTATTCCCCACTACCCACATAAGCCAATCCCACAAGGTGGTGGCCCTGGTGCACTTTCTCTCTCTCTCTCTCTCTCTCTCTCTCTCTCTCTCTCTGCTTGAAAATGAATAAATAAAATATTTTAAAAAAGACTTGCTCCAATTCTGATACCTCCTTTAATAAATTACAATGACCATTTTGGCCTGTTCCAATTTTATTCTTAAATTTTAAAATATTTATTTGCAAGCAGAGAAAGATAGAAGACAGACAGACAGATGGATGCACCAGGGCTTCTAGCCACTGCAAACAAACTCCAGATGCATACACCACTATCTGTCTGGCTTTACATGGGTGCTGGGGAATCAAATCAGGGTCGTTAGGCTTTGCAGGCAAGTGCCTTAACTGCTGAGCCATCTATCTCTCCAGCCCTGCATTCTTATTTTGCCTACAATAGGGTTTTAGTCACACGTCTTTAATCTCAGCACTAGGGAGGCTGAGGTGGAGAATCATCATGAGTCTGATTTTATTATATTTCTTTAATCAATCATTCACCCACACTCAGGTTATTTTCATGTTTTTGACTGTTGTGAATATTGATGCAATGAATGTTGGAGTTCAAATATCTTTATGAGGGTGATTTCATTTCCTTTGAGTTTACCCAGAAGAGGAATTGCTAGGACACATGGGACTTTATAATGTTTGGATATTAACTATCTTTCAACCAAGTGCCTTTAAGCAGTGAGCTGTCTCCCCAGCCATTAAATTCTAGCTATTTTCAATTTCTTTCAGAAGCTCCATACTATTTTCCATATGGCTGTACCAATATATATTTCTGCTAACAGTATACTGGGGTTTCTTTTCTCCACAGCTTTGCAACTCTGCAAGCTTTTCTCATCTCTTGGGTGTGTGTTTATATATATATATATTTTTTTTTTGAACATAGGGCTTCATACATTCTAGGCAAGCATCCTATCACTGGGCTATATTCATATCCCTTTTCAGAATTTTTTTGTTTGTTTTTGAGACAAGGTCTCACTCTAGGTCAGGCTGACCTGGAATTCACTATGTAGTCTCAGAGTGACCTTGAACTCACATTGATCAACCTACCTCTGCCTCTGGGATTAAAGGTGTGCACCACCACAACTGGCTCCTTTTCAGATTTTTCTGAGGCAGATCTCATTTAGTCACCCAGGCTGCCTTGAGCTTTCAATCCTCCTGCCTCAGCTTCCTGGGATTACTGTCTGTCTATCTGTTTCTCTCCCTCCCGCTGGCCCATTACAAATATCTTTATAATTCAAAGAATGGCGCAGAGCATTTTCTATGTCACTTGCTTACCTTCAGCATAAGCGCTGTGACCATCTGATAGACATCATCTTCTTTTGGACTCTATACTTGGTCTTTTTCTTTCCTTCCCTTTCTTAGCCCCCCTCTTTTTGATGTTAGGGATCTGAGAATATAGAGTGAAGCCGGGTATGGTGGCGCACGCCTTTAATCCCAGCACCTGGGAGGCAGAGGTAGGAGGATCACCGTGAGTTCGAGGCCACCCTGAGACTACAGAGTGAATTCCAGGTCAGCCTGGACTTAGAGCGAGACCCTACCTCGAAAACAAACAAACAAACAAACAAAAAACAACAACAAAAAGAATATAGAGTGATATCTCCTACTGCCTTTAATTTTCATTTTCCTGATGAATACCTTTTCATATACTTGTTAGCCATTTTTATGTGGTTTTGAAGAAATGCCTATTCAGGTCATTTAAAAATCAGATTTTTTTGCCATTAAATTATCAGACTTCTCTATAATATTTAAATATTAACTTCTTACCAGGTAGGTAATTTGCAAATATGTTTCTCCTGCCATATAGTATTTTTTTTATTTTTTCATTATTTCCTTGGCTGAGCAGCCCTTTATTAATTAATTAATTAATTATGAATGGTGTTGGGAATGGAACCCAGGACCTCATATATGCTTAACAAGAACTCTACCCACTGAACTATATATGTGGCTTGAACAGAAACCTTTTTTTATTTTATTTATTTGTTTTGGGTTTTTTTGAGGCTGGGTCTTGCTCTAGCTCAGGTTAACCTGGAATTTCCTATATAGTCTAAGTCTGGGCTGGAACACACATTGATCCTCCTACCTCTGCCTCCCGAGTGCTGGGAATAAAGGTGTACACCACCACACCAGTCAGCAGAAGCCTTTCAGTCTGAAGTGGTCTCATTGGTTTATTTTTGCTTTCATAGCCTGAGCTTGTGCAGTGTCCCCAGCACCTCCATCCCCCCAAAAAAAACCTTGTCAAGGAGCTTTCCTCCTATGCTCTTTTTCAGCAGTTTTATGATTTCTGGTCTTTAACTTAAGCTTTTTATCCTTTTTAAATTAAAAAAAATATTATTAAGTAGAAATGTTGTATGGACCAATCTCCTATCATGTGTTGGTACCACCATTTCCTTCCTCCCTACCCCTCCTCCCTACCCCTATCTTTTTTTTTTAAACTGTTTTTTGTTTGTTTTTCCAGGTAGTGTCTCACTCTTGTCCAGGCTAACCTGGAACTCACAGGGATCCTCCTACCTCTGCCTCTCCAGTATGAGTGCTGGGATTAAAGGTGTGCACTGCCAAGCCCAGTTCCCCTCCCTCCCTCCTTCTCTCCCTCCCTCCCTCCTTCTCTCCCTTCCTTCTTTCCTTCCTTTTTTGGTCTTGCTGTGTAGCTCACACTAGCCTTGAACACACGATCCTCCTGCCTCAGCCTCTGAATGCTGGGATTCTTTGTAGATGAGACATTTTTGGAAGTGATCATTGTAAATTTAACTGCATACTATTTTAACATAGTGTGTACATTCCCACACACAAACTGTCTCTCCATGCACATTTTCAGTGCTAGGGTTTAAACCCAGGACCTCCTGCATGCATATCCTCTACCACCAGGCTACAATTCCTAACCCCATACTATACTTTGGATGTGGGATATCGGCTTGCCTAGTGATTGAATGGTTCATTACATCCATGATAGTTCTTAGATGCATCCCTATCCTCAGTGATCAACTGTGGGTCTCTTAATTTTTCTCCTTACTAGTGGTGTTAAGTCCCAGTGACATAAAGAGCTAGTTTGACCCTTTTTCTACAATGTAATTTTAAGACAAATTGGGCTTAGGAGATTGCTTTGACACAGATAGAGTTTGAATGCTTTGTCCAATGTTGCCCATTGACGGACACTCGGTTGCTTAAAGGAAGTGACCTTCTTTATTGGGTAACGCACATAGCTTACAACGAGTTCTATGCCTTATTCCATCCATCCTTCAAAGTCAATTATTCCAATTTCAGAACAAAGCAATACATTCTTAGGGAAAAGGGCATCTGAAATAGCCTCATTTTTATTTGCCTCTCCTCTTCTCCAGGGTGCATCACGCTCCTCCTAACACTGAGTCTGGAAATACACAGAGAATGACACAGAGACCTGGCCTTGCTATGTGCATGGGGGAAGCAGAACTGAGTTCTGAAATTTTTTTTTTTACTAGATTTCTGTGAAAGGTTACAACTCAGGTGTCTTCAGTCTGCCTTATTGCTGAGAAAAATGATCTCAGGAGTTAGAAATGAGTCAAGTTAAACTAAATATTCCTGTGGGGGTGCTAAGTGGCTGTCAAAGCCTTTCATCTTAAAATAGCACCCTCTCCTTTCAAGTATTGTTTATGATAGGAAGGCTAGTAGTAGCTGACTTAATTTCTGTGTTTGGTGGGAACTATATGGAAAGGAATTTTATATTTCAAATCACACCCTGCTAGGAGTTTCTGCTATAATTTTACTTCTTTTTGATCTAAAAATATGGGAAATATAGCCTTATAATTCCAATCATCATATCCAACAATATCCTCTATGATTGTTCTGTGTATATTTTAAAAGTTCCCACTATCTTTTCAAAGAAACTAGCCCAAGGAAAAAAATAAATAAATCACCCCCATGTGTTTTTCAGTTCTTTAAAGCAGTGCTCACCAATGATCTTAGTTCATTGTAAATTGTAGGGAATGAGAAATGCTGTTTTTGCTGTTCCTGCAGAAGGGAATCTGAAAGCTGCTGAGAGAGCATTTTGAATGTTTTAAAACAGCTCCAAGAGGTCCAGATCTGCAAGAAGCAAGGCTGCTTTCTCAGCTATGAAAAGGCCCCCAGGTTAGTGGACGGGGTTTAGACTTTGAAACCAAGCAAGTCTGAGTTCAAATCCCCTCTTATCACTTCTTAGCTGTGTGTGAAAATTAACCTCCCAAACCCCAGGGTCTTCTCTGAGGAAAAATTCCTACCTAGCTCCTGAGTAATAATGAATGTAAAACTGATAGTGCTCCAGACTTCCTGCCTTCCTCCAAACACGGAGTGATTAGTGACCTAAGTCTTCCTCACAGCTCCTACCAGAAGATAAGATGAGGACCTTGAAGTGCAGCAAGGGATTACCTCCCCTGTGGAGATGAAGCCTGAAAATCTGCCTGCAATGAGAATTGCAAATGCTGTTGTTAAAACTTAATACTCACCCACCACGACTCAGGGAACTGAGCGAAAGAGGGGGTGGAAAGATTGTGAGAGCCGTGGTGGGAAAGACTATCCAGAGGCATGGCACCCTTCAGTAACAACACACTTGGGCCAGGAGAACCAGGCTGAGTACTAGGCTATCCATGGTCCCCTGCCACAAGGACTGATCCAGATGACCCACGGAGGAGGATATCCAGCTGATTGGGGATGGAGAGGGAGGGCATTGGGGAATTGGGGATAACAACTCATTGTTTGCCCACTGAATAATGTAACTCATTATGGACAATAAAAAAAAAAACCTGCCTGGAGTATTTTGAATCTTAGGAAATGGCGAGGCTGGGTAAAGCCTGTGACTGGCTCCCAGACTTCAGAATCCTTGGGTGGTTCTGCTTGATCAGTTATTTGATGGAAAACAGAAAAAGCAAGCCAAGGCAGAGGCCAGGGCCCAGAAAGCTCAGAGAGGGGGCAGGGCCATTTTCTGGGTATGAGCAGGCTTCCTTCCTCTTTTTCCCATTCTCAGGGATTCTGAGATTATTTTCAGAGGGCCTGCTTGGAGATTTAAGCCATGGGGATATCCCTACCCCAACTCTGTCCCTAGCCCTCTTAGGGTTATTCTGGCCTAAGAAGACATCTCTCTCTTTTAAAAAATTTTTTTATTATCCATAATTAGATACATTGTATGAGCAAATCTTATGATGTACCCCCGTTTCCCTCCTTCCTGTCCCCAATCCAGGTGGGGATCCTCCTCAGTGGGCATACTGGATCAGTCCATGGAGTAGGGGGTTATGAATTGCACAAGAGGTAGCCAGTCCCCACCCCCTTTGTTGTTACTGAGGGGGCAATAAGACATCTCCTCTTACTCTCTCCTTCCATATACTCCTAATCAGTATTTTTCAAATTCTTAACTATTTCTTATAATAACATAACTTCTCACAATGGACAAGTATTTTTTAATATTATATTTATTCATTTTCAAGCAGAGAGATATAGAGAGAGCAAGAGAGCAAGAGAGAGAGAGAGAGAGAGAGAGAGAGAGAGAGAGAGAGAGAGAGAGAGAGAGAGAGAGAGAGAGCCAGGACCACCACCTTGTGGGTCTGGCTTATGTGGGTCCTAGGGAATTGAACCGCGGGCCTTAGACACTAGAGACAAGTGCCTTAACCGCTGAGCCATTTCTCCAGCCCTGGACAAGTTTTTAAATGTCTTACATGACCCAGAACACACAGTCACACCCTGAAACAAATGTTTGCAGAAACAATCTTCACACTTACTCATGTACTCTGCTGGTGTCTCTTTCATTTTATTTCATGTTGGTTGTAACTCACTAAATTTCTTGACCATGTGAAAAGCACCAACTTTGAATAAGTTGTTCTCAGGAACACTCGGGCTTTAGCGTAACTTTGAACTTGCAGAGTAGACCTATATTTTCCTCTCCTACCCACCCCATATTTCACCCAAAGACTTGTCTGAACTCTCTTAGGCATATGAGGACCATTTATATACTGTCTACAGCTTTGAAGGTCCCAGAGGATTCCAGACTTGACTTCCTAGTTCTCTGCCCTGGGCACAGCTGATGTTGAGCAAGTCTCTGTGGACACATTGTGGACACTTGAAGAGTCTGGGGTTTGCATCTCACAGAGGCGAAAACTTGAGGCTGGGAGGGTAACTTGTTAGTACCTTTCAAGTAGAGAAAGGGAAGAAAGCAGAGAGCATATTCACATTCAAGCTGTTAAGTGCAGGCTCTCCCCTCTCTGTCCTAATCCTTTACAGAAATCTTGATATTTCCCTCAGGTGAGCTGTCTCAGCTCTTATAAGCCATTGAATAATCGGTCTGGCTAGGCTGGGAAGCCTAGGCATGAACAGATTTGGCATTCAAGGCCAATTCCCCATGAGCATCATCTAGATGCTTGGGTATGGGGAGTCACAGTGTCCCACCTGCCCACTCAGCTTGGGAGAGAGCAGGGGAAGGCAGGCTTGTTTGTCCAGCTACTTATAAACATGTCCTAGAGCAGAGCTCCTCAAATTAAAATATGTGTCAAAACCACTTAAGGAACATGTTACAATGCAAGCTCTATCCTTAACATGATACAAAACAAATGAAAAGACAAGCAAGCACATCATACACACACAATCTGCACAAAATAAATTGTATTCTCTTCAGCACCGTTATGGACACAGTTCAGTAGTGTTAACTGTATGCACATCGGTGTGGAACACAACTCCAGAACCATTTATCTAGCAAATCCAGAACTCTTTGCTCACTGTGCGGCTCCTCAATCCTTTGCCTAAGGCCTCCTAGCCCCTGAAAATTAAAATTACTATTCAACTTCTTTTCCTTCTTTTTTCTTTCTTTATTTTTATTTTATTATTATTATTATCATCATTATTATTTTTTTGTGGATTTATTTGCAGAGAGAGAGAGAGAGAGAGAGAGAGAGAGAGAGAGAGAGTGAGAGAGAGAGAGAGAGAATGAGCATGGGTATGCCAGAGCTTCTTGCCACAGCAAATGAACTCCACACACATGCATTACTTTGTGCAGCTGGTTTTATGTGGGTACTGGGGAATCAAACCCAGGCTGTCAAGCTTTGTAAGCAAGTGCCTTAACTGCTGATCCATCTATCTAGCCCTGTGCATTTTTATTATGTCAGTGAACATTTGGACTACTTTCATTCCTTGACTATTTCAATGAGCAACTTTCTTTATATATATATATATATTATTGTCCATAATGAATTACAATATTTAGTGGGCAAACAATGAGTTGTTATCCCCAATTCCCCGCTGCCCCCCCTCCCCAAACTGCTGGATAACCTCCTCCATGGGTTGTCTGGATCAGTCCTTGTGTAATATTCAGCCAGGTTCTCCTGGCCATGCCTCTGGATAATCTCCCCCACCACGGCTCTCATAATCTTTCCCTATGTCCAGTGATTACATTTACCTTTTGAGAACAACCTGACTAGATGTAGTAAGTGGCTGGTCCTCACATCAGAGTCATGATGCTGCCTGTGAGAACAAGCAAGTCTGAGGGGACCTGTGGAAGTGGTGTGTCAAGGGCCAAGGGTTAAGATCCAGGAGTGTGTAGAGGGGAGAGATTTAAACAAATAACTACCCTATATCTCTCGTGTGCTAGACTGTACCCTAGGTGCTGGACACACAATAAT
Source organism: Zapus hudsonius (assembly GCA_004024765.1). Taxonomy (NCBI): domain Eukaryota; kingdom Metazoa; phylum Chordata; class Mammalia; order Rodentia; family Dipodidae; genus Zapus; species Zapus hudsonius. The sequence continues at coordinate 60,733 of PVHP010005632.1, forward strand.
TTGCCTTAAGGTGGAGGGTCTAAGATTGGCTTTTGTATGTAATAACATTTGGATGTATACATAAATTTTTCATATAGCTATACAGTGTAATATTATTCAGCCATAAAGAAAAATAAAATTCTAGCTGGGCATGGTGGCCCACACCTTTAATGCCAGCACTTGGGAGGCACAGGTAGGAAGATTGCTGGGAGTTTGAGGCCAGCCTGGGACTACTGAGTAAGTTCCAGGTCAGCCTGGGCTAGAGTGAGATCCTACCTTGAAAAAAAAAAAAGAAATTTGTAGCAAAATACAGAACTGAACATTATGGTAAGTGTAGTAAGCCAGACAAAGATACTGCATATTTTCACTCCTATGTACAAGCTACAATAAGCGAATCTGAATTTGAGCCAAGTTGTAAAGGATGTGTAAGCTTTAACCAGCAAAAAGGTCTAAGCACCTAAGGTATATTCCTAGTACTTCACAGTCCATCTGAGGGAATGGAAAAGTATATTAGAGCTGCTGGTCAGAAACCTGGTGTGTCAGAGACAGAGGATGGGGCGGTGCAGGTGGGTCTGAATAGGAAATCCGGGGCTTAACAAGGGGAATTCATGTAGGACACAGGATCAGATTTACATTGAAAAAGAATACTTTGGATTTAGGGGAACAGATTGGAGTAAAGTAGTATTGAATGTGAGGAGACCTATGTTTGTGAGCCAGACAAGGGTTGAAAAATCTCAAAAATAGTGGCCTTCAGCTGGGTTTTGAAGGATGAGTAGGTGCTTCCTAGTGACATTGAAAGGAAGGGGATTTAGGAAAAATGTTGGGAGTCTGCAGGGCTGGACTCTGATCAATGTGTGTTTTGTGTGCACATGCACAGAATTTTAGAAGTTGAGAAAGTACATTAGGGCCAGATTTTCTTTTGCAGAAGATAGCATGTGAGTTTGTAAGTTTCTCGTCAGCAGGGAAGATCATTTGATTTGTATCTCAGAACAGCAGGGAATCAGCCGTGTAGAGAAGAGAGAAATCAGCATTGCTCTACAGTTACCTAGGACAGAGGTGAGAAAGGAAGTAGCAATGGGCAGAGGATAGGGACTAGGTTCACGATTTGTTGAGCAAATAAATCTTTAGGGTTTGTTAGCACAGTGGGTATCGTGGGTCAGAAGAAGAGAGACGGGGAGGATGACTTGGAAGTTCTACTTGGATGGATGGTGGATCCATTAAGTATAACTGAAACTATAAAGGAGAGAAAAACCAGATCTCCAAGGAGTTAAGAGAAGGCAGAGGAGAAGGAGGGTATAATAAATTTGGTTGGGGGAATGTCCAACCTAAAGTGCTCAGATAGGAATGCCCACATGGTCAAGGACAAGTGAGGCTCTCCAACGTGAGTGACTGCTAACCATAGGTCAGGCCCTGGACTGATGAACTTGTGGAGATCCCTCAAGTTAACAAGAACAGCAGCCCTGTTATGGGCTCCATCTTAAATGTGGTAAACAGAGGCTCGGAGAATTTTGGAACTCAAATACATGGGGCTGATTATTACATTATTTAGTCCTCAAAAAGCTTTCAGGAAATCCCTCATCTGCCCTCTCCTCCTCTGACTATATACTTTCCATCAAACAAGCCTTTTACCTTCCCATTCCTTTGCCACATGCAACCATAGAATGAGAGCCGCCAGCTTGGAATGAAATGTGTGTTCAGACTCTGCCTTCCCTCTAGGTAGCTATGCAGCTCCTATTTGTCAAATGGAGAAAGAACAATGCCTACCTCTTCATTCCCAGGGAGGCAGAAATGCTCTTACACTCATCTTGTTAGAATAGTTAGGAATAGCCAGGTATGGTAGCACGTGCCTGCAATCCCAGGACTCAGGCAGTTGATAAAGAAGGAATTCAAGGCCAGGATGGACTATATGAAGCCCTGTTGAAAGAAAGAAAGAGGGCTGGAGAGATGGCTAAGTGGTTAAGTGCATTCCTGTATAAGCAGGAGGGTCTGAGGAACTGCAATTGCCCAAGTTTGACTCTCCAGAACCCACATAAACAGCTGGGCATGGCCCTGCACACCTGTAACCCCAGTCCTGCAAAAGGGAGCAGAGACCAGGGAATCACGAACAGTAGCCAACTCAGTATCAGTAAGAGACTCAGGCTCAAACCAGAATGGACGTAAGAGCAATAGAGTGGGACCCCCAATGTCCTGCTCTGCCCACTGCAGGCGAGTACCCTCAGCCACAGGTGAACATGGGGAGGGGTACAAGTGTACATACGTGTATGCACCAAACACACACCACATTGCATACACACATGTACACAAGCAAAAAAGAAAGTGTGTGTGTGTGAGAGAGAAAAAAAACAAAAGGAAAAAGAAAGGAAGGAAGGAAGAGAGAGAAAGAGAGAAAGAAAGAAAGAAAAAAGAAAGAAAGAAAGAAAGAATGAATGAATGAATTTAGGAATAATGATTTGGAATGAACAAACAGATATGCTTTCACCAGGATGGAAAAATCACATGGTTTGGGTCAACTACAAGACCATATGAACTTCAAAGAAATTTCCTAGCTCTGGTGAACTGTATTTGAGCTATTTTCTCAGATCTTCATAGATCAAAGTTCAGGCCCCACCAGTGGGAACAATAATGAGGAAAGCTGACTTGCCATGCTTTCTCTCAGTATCTAGAAGGACTGTAATGAGGACCAAATGACCAATGAAACGACTAAGTATCACTGGAAATCGCTTTGATACAAAACTCTGGCAAAAGGTGCCTCCATTCATTTTGGGTGCAGGTTTCCTCAACCCTCCATGCCTGTCCTTCTGCCCACCAGTGTCCAGGCTGTCCTATCACCTGGACTAGTCCCCTCACTGGCACCGTCACACGGTGGTGGACACGGAGAATCAATGTGTGTGCTGATTTACTTTGCTCTCAAAGGCCAGCCTGACCTTCCCCTTGCCTTTCTGACTGGTTCTGACTCCCGCCCAGCCTTGGATGAGCCCAGTCCTTGGATGTCAGACTGGGCGAGTGAACAGGCTTTCCCAGTGTCGACTAGGGTTGGCAGTGCGACATTTAGGCTCCATTACTGTGTCTCCTCGGGACCCAGATGTCCTTTCTTCCACTGCCAAGAAAAAACAAGTGTTGAACTTGTCACTCACTTCCTGAAAGCTGCTCCTAAATCTCACACGGCTTTTGTCAACAAACACATCTACATATTTCAGATATCAACTAGCAATAGTAATTTTCACTTTTACCTATGGGTGGTTGAAACTGGGACCTCACACATGTTAGGCAAGTGCTGTTCCATTGAGTTGTATTCTCAGCTTGACACAGGGTCTTGCCAAGTTGCCAGCTAGAATTGACTTACTCTGTAACTCAATTGGGCTTTAAACTTTCTTTTTAAATTTTATTTATTCATTTGCAAAGAGAAAGAGAGAGAGAAAGGGAATGGGTGTGTCAGGGCCTCTTGCCATTGCAAATGAACTCCAGATGCATGTACTACTTTGTTCAACTGGCTTTATGTGGGTTCTGGGAAAATGAACCTGGACCATCAAGCTTTGCAAGTAAGTACCTCCAACTGCTGAGCCATCTCTTCAGCCCAGGCTCTGAAATTTCAATCCTTCTGCCTCAGTCTCCTAAATATCTGGGATTACAGGCCTATAACACTAGGCCTAGCTCATTTTCAGTGCTTTTATTTTTTTACATTTTTATTTGTAAGGAGAGAAAGAGCCAGAGCCAGAGAGAGATAATAGGTACTCCAGGGTCTCTTGTTACTATAAACAAACTTGAGACACATGTACCACTTTGTGCATCTGGTCTTACATGGGTACTGGTGATTCAAACCTACTAGGCGATC
>PVHP010005633.1:0-43014 GCA_004024765.1 Zapus hudsonius
GTGGTGGGTGAGTAATAAGGCTGCTTTAATGTTGCGAGCTTAGGGGTCCATGTGTCGAAAATCCTTGGTTTCTGTCTCAATGGCCTATCCTGTGTTGATTGAATGACTGTGGTTATAGGTCCCTTGTTCATCTGTCTTTGTCTGCTGCTTTTCCTTTTTTCAATTGACTATATACTGTTTATCTACTCCTACCAAAGTCCACTGACCTGCTTTTTTAAAGTTGCTTATACATTTTTTTCATTCATTCTTACTGTTCTAGCAAAGGTAAAAGTTGTAATCACCTCAGAAATTAACTCAAATCCATAGTACAAAGTATTTCTCTTTCCCAAGGCAGTCTGCCAATAGTTCTAGGGGTTTTGAAGTCATTTTGATCATATTCTGCTATGAAATTTGGCTTAAGCACATGTGATGTTTCGTATGTCACACAGCCTGCTGCTCAAGCAACATAATGACATAGTCGTCCACACATCCAATTCATAAATTCATCCCATAGCCAACATTTGTGCCAAGATACCCAGTGTATCCACGCCTCATCAATGGAATGCCTTGGTTATTGTGAAAATACTTTTGTGTTTGAAAAGAAAAGATAGCTTTTTACCTGTCACCGAAGGAGCATAGTAACATGAAGCAAATTGCCTACCTGAGATAATCTGTATGCATTTGGTGACATTAGATGACGAGTCAAGATCATGATATATTCTTCAAAAACTTTATGCATCTTTGCACATTTAGTAAACTTAATTATTGGTAATTAATATGATTTCACTTAAGTACTTAATGTGTTTGTTTTATAGTCTCCTTTAAAAAAAAACCTGAATCTACTGATCAGGTGTGAGGGAACATACTTTAATCCCAGCACTCAGGTGGGTAAGACAAGAGAAGTATCAAAATTTGCTGGTCAATAAACTTGAAAAGGTGTTCAACATCCTATTGCCCCGAATCAAAATGGATATCATTGTGTATAATATGTATTTCTATTCTTTCTATGTCAGTACCACAGAGGCACAGTGCTATATACAGATATGGGATAAGCAATGGTGTTTGTCAACATAGGAATGGATGGGAAAATGTGGAATCTATACTCAGTGGAATTTTGCTCATATATAAGGAGCAATATTATGACATTTGCAGAAAAATGAATGTAACTGGAGCTCATCATATTAGCAAAATAAGTTAGAGACAGCAAAATAAATATCACATGCTTTCTGTTGTTTGTGGATCCTAACCTTTATTCAGAAACTTGAAATGAGACCTGATGTGAGACTGTCTATGGGTGTGAATGGGAATAATGGGAAGCACATTTTACACTTTTATGAAAATTACTTTAGGAAACCAATTAATACGTATAATAAATATACAACAATAAAATTATATATATATATATATATATATATATATATATATATATATATATGTATATATATATAAAGATTTGGCAGCCAACTTTGTCTTAGTAGTGAGATATCCCAAAAGAAACAAATTACACAAGCTATCTTTATTTATAAATATATTTATTTATTTATTTATTTGTAAACAGAGAAAAAAAAGATGGAGAGAGAAAGAGAAAATGGATGCACCTAGGCCCCTATCTGCTGCAAAGGAACTCCAGATGCATGCACCATTTAGTGCATCTGGCTTTATGTGGGTACTGGGGAGTTGAACACAGTTTCTTAGGCTTTGCTGGTATGACCCTTAAATGCTGAGCCGTCTCTCCACCCCATGCAAAGTATTTTAAAATGAAAAAAACTCTAGTGACTTAATAGTTATACTGATAATAATTTAGGAATTAAGAGGAAAAAAGGAAGACTCACTTTTTTTTCCACACAAGCAAGCGGTTGGCCATGTTAAATCTGCTGTTATTGATGACAAAACGGTCTGCTTTTAATGCAATGAATTTACAAATAGGTTTACAAGAAGTCAGTTGAGGATTAAAAGGAGCAATATATGTTCATAATTTAGTTTCATGAAAATTGGGCTGGAGAGATAGCTCAGCGGTAAGGCACTTGCCTCCAGTGCCTAAGGCATCTCTCTCTCTCTCTCTCTTTGCTTGAAAAAAAATCAATAAATAAAATATTAAAATAAAAAGAAAATTGGAAAACAATTTGAACTTAAAAAATCATTTAAGAAAAAACATGTCCCCTAGGGATGAGGAAATCATTTAGCCTTTAAAGATAAAGATATCTTCTCTAGTCATAAAATAATATTCTTCAATTAAGAATCTATAAAAAATGTTTATTCCATAAAGCTGCCAACCAATGTTCAAATCCTGACCACAAAGGCAGTGCCAACACAAAGTGGCACATTTTTCAGTGATAGCATTGTGTATCCTGAAGCTCACAGGGAGATCTAGATGAGCCATCCCAGCAGCAAGATCAAGGAAAACTGATAGCTGACAGAGCTTCATTTTACATTGTACTTGTGTCTGTATTTAAAAAAATAACATTTTATTCAGTGGCTAAAGTAAGAGAGACCAACTGTCACCAATTTGAGTGGGTACCACCTAATCTTTTGAGGGTATGGATAAAACAAAAGACAGAGGAAAGAATTTTTCTCACTTTGTAACTGGGACACTGATCTTATCTGTACTGAACACCAAAACCAGCAGAAATTCAGTTTTATAAAGTCAAGTAACAAAATAAACTGAAGACAAACATGGATAATTGGTTCCTGCCTTGAATTTTAACATAGGTGTAGCAATTGATCTGTCATAAAAATCTCAGTGTTTCAGAGTACAAAATATAATTCATATATGAATTTTAAAAATATTTGTATGATTATATTTTCTTTTATGGTGTTTACAGCTTATTTTATTTTATTTTTGAGAAAGGGTCTCACTCTGAAGCCAAGGTTAGCCTTGATTACATGGCAGTTCTCATACCTCAGCCTCCCTAGTTTTAGGATTATTAGGATTATAGGCATCAACCACCACTTCCCGCTTGACCAGTGCATATCATGTGAGGAAAACACACACACACACACACACACACACACACACACACACACACACACACACACACACACACACACACACACACACACACACACACATATATATATATATATATATATATATATATATATATATATATACATATATATTCATTTTTACCTATAGTCAAGACAAACATAATATCTGGAACTTGAAATATTTGTTCCAATCTTCCCCTTGTTATTTTTCCACAGGAGATCAGATCTTTCAAATGTGTCTTTGGATATCAAGATAGGGCCAAAGGAAAATGCTGGTCTCAGTTCCCAGAAGGTAGCATGTGTAATGCTGGAAGGTGCACCATAAATTCCCCATAAGATCAGGGGAAACTGATCAATGATATTTGGAGAAAGCAGAGACCACTGATATACATTTCAGACTGATGTCACAAGAATGTGGAATACACTGTTTTATTATAGAAATCAGCAAGTCAAGAAAAGATCACCTGTGCAATAGAGGCACCAACATATCTCCTCTAAAAAGGCTCCACCTCCCAAATTGCACTACCTGGGGAGCAAGCTTTCAGAACACAAAGGTTGTGTGGTACACCTGTTTCAAACCACCATATAGGGTCTCTCACTTGAATCCAGAGCTTGCCATTTCAGTTGGTCTAGCTAAGCAGCCTGTCATGGAGGTGCCCTGTCCTACATTTTATGGTTTAAGTGATTCAAAGTCAAAGACCTGTTCAGCTTATGTGAATAATGGAGTAGTTAAGATTAGATGAGCAGATTGTCTATGACACAGAAACGGGAAGCACTGAACCTTTAGTTTATGTGTAATTACCTGAGAAGTCTGGAATATGGACATTTTAACATTGATATCAAGAAGAGCAACCAGATCTACCTTAGATGCCCAAGCCCCAGTCTCATTGGGATGTTATGGAAAGGATTAAATGTTTCCTGTCCATGAAGTAGAACACATGCAAACAGGGAATTCTGAAATGTGGATCTGATTCTGTTCTCATGCATGGCTATTTGTGTCTATATCTTGAGTCTTATATCATCTCTGCAGACAAAAGGGGAGAGCCTTATTGTCCTGTGATGACTTTGGAGAGGGCAGAAATTCTTTATCATTTTAATCAGAAAATAAGTGTGTCCACTAACCTAAGTAGAATTAACATTTCTCAGATTTGAAAAGGTTTCTTATGCAAATTGTCTTTAAAAGTGGCACCTTCCATTCTTATAAATGTCAAATATGACATATGCATGGAAATTTCAGACTGCTATGATCATTTAAAATCCTAGGATTTGCATACCTATCATGTAAACTTCCCTATCAAGATTCATCCCTTAGAATACACCATTTGAGTACTTTTTCTGCAGATAGTTTAGGCATTTCAGGGTACAATAAAATTGATTGTGCCTTTATAAAACAAAAATTTTAGTTGGCAAGAAATATATTTAGCAGATTCTTCCACAATATAAATAAGGGATTATGGTGGCTTGCTACTAGTGTGATAATGTACCTTAGATAAACAATCCACAAGTTTATTTTGCCTCACTGTTTCCAAGCTTTCTATCTATAGCCACCTGCTATTCACTTTATTCCTGTGGCAAATCATAAACATCATGGTGGAAAGGCATGGGAGGGAAGGTGATTATCTCCTAGTGGACAGAGAAGAAAGGAAGCCAGAAAGATGAAGGAGCAGGGAAAAAACAGGGAGTGACAGAGAAAGTGGAAATGAGAATACAAATAACAATATCCCATTTTCTTAAAATTAGCCCCACCTCCTAATAGCTCTTTTAATTATGAACTCATCAATGAAAAAAGCTATTGAGATTAGAGCCCTAACGGTCTAATCATCTCTCAATGGCACCACCATCCACACACCAAGTCTTGAATAAATGAGCTTTTAGAATAATACTTCACATTCAAGCTATACTAGTGTTATTATAGACATGTATATTAAATACTAAAATCCAAAACTTTAAAGATATTTAAATTTTAGAAAACAAAAAAAAATGAGAATAGACTGAAGAAAGTCATATTACTTTGATACAGGTAGAATAATCCAGTCTTTATGTAAAGGCAGAGCTGGGGATTAGAATTTAAAGAGCACCCAGCAAATTCCAATGCACCTCAGAATTTAAGGAGAACCTGAATTCTTGTCTAGAAAGTTAAAGAATTAAAATTATAGACCACCAGAGGATAAAGTATAGTGGGAGACATTATTAAAAACAAAATGGGAAATTACAGAGATCTACAGCCATGAATGTGGAGAGAACAGGTGGGATAGATTTTAACAAAATCTTTGCTGTTTAGCTAAACAAACAAAAGAAGAAAAGATAAGAAAGGGCTCCCATCATGAGGAAAAAGTTTCATATGGAAAAATCTTGAGCCTTCTCTCATCCATTGACTGGGGTGGGGGAAGGCTTTAACTTTCCAAGGCCTGGAAATATAGAAGTCCTCCCCCTAGGAAGCCATGTGGAGGGAAGAGACTGGCTTTGTTTCAGTGATTTTTTTTTTTAAACCTAAGCCAGGGAAGTCAGAGAAACAGCTGTTTGGTCCATACCTGACCAATCAGTCTTAGCATCTAGGTCTGAGCTCTAGCTACACACTTCCCACTCAGGGAGAGGGGAAGGTCAGGACTGGAAGCTATGAACTTGCCTGAAACTGTCACACTTAGCTTAATAATGCCTGTTATAAGACAGTATTAGATCAAATAAGATGCATCCAATATGCCTTTGAAAGAATGCTTTAAAAAAACATCTGTTCAAGTCTTCACTGATTGACAGCAATGGTTGCCTAGCGACTGAGAACATTAAATAAATATCCGTTGTTTGATAATCAAGCCTGATAATCTCAGACAGATTAGAGATAGAATTGAGCCCTCGGGGATATAAATAGGTAAACGTAATAAGCAAGATTCCAAGTATTCACAACCTATATTTCTCTATTAACACTTAGAAATGAATCCCTGAAAGAAAATTAGAAAGATATTGGATTGATGAGAGATGAAAGCTGTGACCAGTTAATAATATTAGCTTTACTACTATTATAAAATTATTTTTATGAATTACTATATCAGAAAAAGATGACTTGAAGGCACTTAGATTATTGCCATGTATGTATGCTTTTTAGCAACTATATAACAGAAGAAGAATGCAGATGAATGATTAACACAGACTCTTGACAAGAGATAAATATATGAAAAATTTGACATCCATGTATTCTGGAGGACAATATTTTATAATATGGATTCTTTGAATATTTGGACTCAATTCACATTTATTTCAGGTTATAATAAATGTATAAATTACTGCCCAGTATAATTGTTATATGATGTATCTATAATTAATTAATGTAAAATAATTACAAAACAAAAGTTGACTATTTGTGTAATTATTAAAAGGAAATTCAACTCTGTATGAATTTTCTCCTTAGCCTCAATGATTTTGACATAAAATGTAAATTTAGCATGAATCCAGACTGTTAAATATTATGTAAAAATGCCAGCCTTTCATTCCATGGGTCTGTCGATGACCCATACATGGCATTGTAGTAAGAAATGTTTGCATATTAATTTGAATATAACTTTTGATTCAACATATCAAATAAATATATTTCATCATGGCTGTTTCCATACAGGACATTGAACTACAGTTTGGATACTTTCTTATGTATAGATGCAGAAACTTCTGTTTCCCTTAAACATCCACGAAAACTCTGTACTAAAGATTTTCTCAATATATAACTTCACAATTGCTGATTAAAGTCAGTACTGATATCTGTGTGCTACTGGACAGATATAAAATTTCAAAGGTTATCTGCAGGTTAATTAGATGCTGCAAGTCTTTCATATGTGGAGAAAAAACATAAAAGTGACTCTATTAATATCCTAAGTAATTCCCAATCAATGTTAACCACTAAGTAAAGACCAGTGGAAAGCCAGACACTTGTGAGAAAGGAATAGCAGAATTTCCTGGAAACCTCTCTCTTAAACTAGGCAAAGCAGTCCCTTCTCATAGGAGGCAGCAGCTGGGTACAGGATGGAGGGATATGAAGACACATCACATCTATGTAACAGTTCTAAAGTCCTGCTTTAGTTGAAAGTTGTGTGTTCTCTTATTCTTCTGTTTGGGAGGATTTTCATGACCATGAACGACAGAAAGAGAAAACAGACAATCATTACAGAGAGCAATGCTGTGGAGACTACTGTTTTCTCTTTGAGTCCTACACTATTTTGCTATGTTTGGGTAATCTTTCATATAGCACTATGTTGGGGCCCAGTTCTATGCTTAGTGCAATCTCGGTATTTTTTCCTATCAAAAACCATCATGATGGTCATGAAATCAAGAGCTCTGATAATATCTAGAAGCAGTGTTTATAATGCTTCCAGATATTATTAGAAGATATATTATTAGATATAATTACTAGTAGATATTATTACCTAGATATTATTAGTAATATCTAGATATCATTACTTATATTGTAATAGCTATAAGCTTTAGAAAGCATTTCTGTATTACTGGATTTTTAACATGCTTTGCTTCTAAATTTTTAACATATACACATTGATGAAATGAGCACATCAGCTCTTAAAGACGCTGGCTGTCAAGCTTCACTTTATCAAGTGAGAACTCTTGATGTATGTAAAATTATATGTGCACAGATATTTAGAAGTTGTTCTATAAAAACTATTAGCATGTTTTCTCTTTGAGTTTTATTCACTGCATTCCATAATATTTCCTTTGGCAGGAAATCAATTGATTGCTCTGGTGGTGATTGGCTGCTTCTATTAAAGTCCGTATTGCAAAAGTTTTCTATGGTGTGGGATAAAGAACCCCTGCTGAACTGATCAAGTAGCTATGTTCAAATTAATTTGGGCAGGGTGGTTTTGAGGTAGTGTCTCTATCTAACTCAGGCTGACCTAGAATTCGCTACGTAATTAATCTCAGTGTGGCCTCAAACTCTAGGTGATCCTCCTATCACCGCCTCAAGAGTACTGGGATTCAAGATGTGCACCTCCACAAACTTTTTTTTCTATACATTTATTTTAAATACATGTACATTGATATAATCAATCGTGAGGTTTCAGAGTTTAGATATTTATTAGTCAATTTTATGGTTTGCATTCCTTTCTTTATTATCAAATTTTTGTTTCTATTATTAAAATGCAATACTAGCAAGTTAATGATTCCTGTGTAGTTATTTTTTAAAGAATCTTCATACTATTGAGTTGAGGCAAAGTAAATGACATTTTGACATTTGAAAAGTCATTTTTAAATTTCATGATTCATCTGATTTCATATTTTTATTTTTGTTTATTTCCTGTTTTTCTTTCATGAGACATGGTGGAATATTAATTGGCATTTGCAAGCTTTATCATGAAAACATGGAAGAAAAAAAACTACCAAGAGAGTGTGATGCAAACCATCTTCCCGCACTGCTCCAGATCTTCACCTACTTAATAAAAGCATGCACAGGCCATGGTTCACCTCCACCCACCTTTTTAGCTGACATCATCCTAAGGTACGATTTAATTAATATCTCTTTTACACTGGCTTGAAAACTAAATTTTCTGTCAATGATCTGCCTTAAACTTTTTTTTTTTTATTTGAGTTGTTGTCTAAAATAGTCTGTAGCCTAAAAGTAGTGACCGAGTTCAATTTATTCCCACTCCACGTTAATCAGAGAAAATTGATGTAAGATTTAGAAAAATCTTGAGATGACTCTCACATCATTACCTTTGATCCTACTGAATCATAGATACACAGAATGAATTGCCATTAGTCTGTGATTCATCATCCTCAAAAAGGATGGAACATGCTTTTGTGCAAAATAGAAGAGGTGACATTAGGTAATGTTTCCATATAAGTTTGTTATAAATGATGTAATGAAAGTCCCTGTGTTTATAAAGCAGTAGCCTTGTTGGTTACATCTAAATTGACGTACCTAGATCTAATTTGAAGTAATAAAATTCAGGGGGACCTGTATCCTCTATGAAGAAAAGATTACTTCAATACATATATTTTGTTTCCCCGTCTTCTTGATGGTCATTTAATATGTTCGATTTTGATGTATGATTCTTTTACAATGGCTGCTTTGAGTTTATGATTTAAAAGAACCATGGTGTCCACCTGGCTCAAGGCACGAGGCCCTGATGATGCCCTCAGCCTGGCAGCCATCTTCCTAACTCTTGTCCATGACCATCATTCTCCTAAAGCCTTTACTTTGGAAGTGTTGTTATTACCAATGTTACACTGTCTTTGGAAATACAAATAAAAGAAAAATAAAATACCCCATCACCAACAAAACAGGAAAATGGTTTGGCCTTTTTATCATCACACAATTGTTTTTGCAAGATAAGGGCTAATCCATTTCAAAGCCCATCATCTGTGAAGATGGGAGTCTTCCTCCAAGTTGGAAACTAATTCAACCATGAACTTTTCCATTCACTTGAAGAACATACTTCAAGCACATGTTTATTGCCTTTTTTGTCATTGACCTTGGCTTTCAACACACAGGCCCATTCCAAGTATGTGGAGGGGTATGGTTTTCACTTACATGTATCTCTAACTCCCTTTTCTTTATTCTAGTGGCATCTTTCTATTAATTGTCTCTGCTGTAATGATGATGGTGATTGTTGTAGTTTGCTTCTCGTTGCTGGGCCAGGAAAAGAACCCAAGCAAAAGCAGCTTGTGGAAGGCATGAGCTTATTTCTCTTACACACTTGAAGGGAAGCTCCATGATGGCAGGGAACATGATAGCCTGAGAAGAGGGTGGGCATTCCCTCCACCACAACACTGCAAACAGAGGCAAGAAGGTATGTAAAACACTGGCAAAGGGAAGCTGCCTATAACCTCCAGAACCCCGCCCACAACAGCACACCTCCAATAAGGTTCCAAGTCCCAAACAGCCATTAGCTGGGAATCAAGCATTCAAAACACATTAAGTTTATGGGGGACACCTGAATCAAACCACCACAGTGATAAAACAGGGAATCAAATCCAAAGAAAGTCTAAAGAGGAGAATTTGTTCAAAGAGAGAGTCCTTGGACTTCCAAATTTTTAATTATAGTGATCGGAAACAAATAAAAATAATATAAATTGATATAATGCAGAACTGAGGGTTTTAATCAAAGTATCAATCCAGGTTAAACAAATGAAAATATTCCCACACTAACTTTAAAGTACCAAAAAATATATTGCATTTGAAAAATATTTATGCTCCATTATCCAAATAAAAAATAGCAAGCTTAATCAAAGCAAGTATGGCTCTGGTGTCTGAGTTTCCCAGAAAAGAGAAGCAAGGACTGTCAGCTTCTAGAACATCTTGTTCCTCAAGAGCCCTCAATGATGCCTGACTCTCGTCTGTCCTCTAGTGGTAACCTGAGGAATTACTTCACCCTTTATTCAACATTTATATCAACATTATCCAACCTTTGCTGAAAACAATTGTTTCAAATCCTACAAAGCCAGGAATAGGAATGTTAAAACATGAAGTGCACAATAAAATTCATCACGAATAAATTTTCTATTTATTCATAGTTATATATTGGTATAGCAAGACTATTATTGTGTTCACATGGAGTAGGAAATGATAACCTAATATGACCAAAAGATAACTTAAAACAAGTGTACTTGTTTAATATTTGCCATATTTTGGAGACTGTTAAGCGTACATTCTATTATTTCAGCATCCCAAGAGAACATGAAGTAGCTATGTTATGCAAGCTATAAGGATCTTTATTACTGGTAGGCCGGAGTACCTCAATCAAGATCACATAGCTTTTGATTACAGTAGATTCCTAATCCAGCACCTTTATGGACAATTACTGTATATCACTCTATCAGGCTTTCTGGCACTAGGGTTTTTAAGGTCGTGGACTTCAGCAGAGTCCAAATGTCCTCAATTTTCCCCTAGTCTCCTCTTGTTTTCTGACTAGTTCATGTCTTCCCTTCCCCACAATACCTGAATCCACCTTGACTCATCTTCTAGTTCCAGCAAATGTACTAAAGCTAAACGTTTGTTTCAGTGAATGTTACCTCATGATAGGCACCACAGGATAGGACATAAGTAGATTTCCACTGGTTTTTCCTCATTTTCTCGGAGCATTTTGCCCAGAGACAAGTGCTCCTCCTTCACTGCAGTGACCTTGTCTTTCACGTTTCTTTCCTCCTTGTCCGAAACTCCTTGCTTCCTCCTGGCCTTCATCTCTATCGATGCCTTTCTGATGCTTTCTACTTGAATTCAGAATAAAGAAATTTTCAGATTAATTTTTGCCTAACTTCATAGATTTAATGACAAAAATATATTTATTATTTTACAGCCACGATTTTATCCCCTGTTAAAATTTTTCTTTGAGATCATTTAATTCATTTCTAAGAAACCAACATCTCTTGATGTAAGGTTCATATCCATCTGAAATTAAATAATCCATAAATACATTGGTTTTCCACGTCAAATCACATCTGCATCCATACTTCATACTTGTGCTCTGCTCAACCAACTGGAAACTTTAGAGACACAGCTTTTTATCAATTTATTTTCCACTCATCCCAAACACTACGCATCAAGTATTGTGTCTTCACGCTTTATCCGTTGACTGTGTAGAGACATGCCACAGGACACAGACAGACATCGAGCTCCTTTACTGTTGCTAAAACCATCCAGGTTTCCCTTGTTCCAGCCTAACCACACCACACATCAGTGCATCAGAAACAGTGGCTTAATTTTCTAGCAGTGTTTCTCTCTGAACTACTCCAATTTGTTCTGTAGTAAAAATAAATCCTAAACTGCGTGGCCCAAGACAAGGTATCTTCTCAGATTCTCTTCTCCCCTTCACAATGTAAAAACTGGTGTTAACTCAGCTCTCCTTGCTTGGAGTCACAAGTACAAAGAGGGAGTATTTCTAACACTTGTTTCTGAATGTCACTCTGTTAGCTAAAGGGAAACCAGCACAAAGCAAAGGTTGTTTTAGGGACTGAAATCTTCCTGTGGAATTATCCTGTACATCTGTTGCTTTCAGCTCTTCACACCCAGACCTTCAGAACACTGATCCTTCCTGTTCATTCTATGGTTTTGCCATATCACTGATTACATGGCAAAATATACTTTTTTAATTTATGTTGCATTTGTTACTAAATTTTCCTATATTTGAATGTAGGTTTCATAAGGGCAGAGATTTTTGCCTGTTTTATTTTTTTGAGGATAACAGGATCTTGAACATAGCAGACACTCTATAATTACTTGATGAGTGAATGACACAAAAAAGTGTCCTATAAAGACATTTATATAAAGTGAAT
This sequence comes from Zapus hudsonius, assembly GCA_004024765.1. NCBI lineage: Eukaryota > Metazoa > Chordata > Mammalia > Rodentia > Dipodidae > Zapus > Zapus hudsonius. The sequence goes on from PVHP010005633.1 coordinate 12,235, forward strand.
GAAGCTAGAATGTGGACACTATGGCTTTGCTCCTTTGTGTCACAAACTTTCTGCATGTATTAAGAACAGTTTGTTTCGTCTGTTTTAAAACGAACTTGAATTGTCTAGTGTGAAAAGTATCATGTCTTATTTTATTTGCCAAGATATTTGCCAAGATAATATGGCAGATAATGTGCCAGTCAGCTTTTCATTGCTGCAACACAATGTTGAGGTAATCAACGTAGTAGGAGAAAAAGTTTATTTGGGATCAAGGGTCTACAATGACCCATCACATCCCAGCAGAGAACTTACATCATAGCACAGTGACCATCTTATCGTGCCCGAGAGGTGAAAACATGGAAAAATGAAATCAGAACAGGCTCCACATCTTAAATATTCCACATCCCCTTGATATCACCACCAGCTGGTCACCAAGCTTTGGGCCAGACTGTAGCAGCTATTGTAATGGATGAGCAAACACGCTTCCTCCTTGGACCCTCTTCAACTCCAACCATGGCAGAGACTCCGATATTGAGCTCCCAAAGGAGAACTCACACCACCGCACAAGGTAGACAAGCAAGGAAACAAGGTTTATTGTAGATGAGAAAGCAGAAGGAGAAAGTACACCCTGCAGAGTGGAGGGCAGACCTAGATCAGGACAAGTATAAAATGCTACCTGTAGTACATGAAATTATAGGCTCTCTGTATCATTTCCCCTCCCTTTTCTGACCAGAAGGGCTTACAGGGTAGTCCTAGTCCTTTATCTCAAATAGGGGGAATGTATTTATTTGTTTGTTTGTTTGTTTGTTTGTTTGTTTGTTAACCCAGAATTTAGCCAGTTACATTGAGATGCAGGTACATGATTAAAGATGTAACTACTCCTATAGTGGAGAAGTTTGCTAGGGGAAGGAGCAAGGGTGTCTTGCACATGTTACTCAAAAAGTCATTAGAGACATGCTTGATTTTTCCTCAGAGTCTTGTTCTTATCTGCTGAGCTTGGCTATCAGGACCTGCTACAAGCTTTCCTATTTCTCTTCCCCAATATTTCCTAACCTCTCATGTTGGATCATAACAAATATGGTTATTGTCAAATTTTTACCTAGCTTGTACATTTCTATTGAAATATGATAGAGGTTCCCTTATTCATAGAATCTAATATAGAAAAAAATAAATATTTAAAGACAAAGGATAAAATATTGGTCAAGCGTCACAGGCAAGAATAGGGAAAGGTAGATTTAAGAAATACAAATGCTAAATATGTAGCATGAACAAATAATAAATTCTAATGTACAATATGAGGACTATATGTTGGGCACTGCCTGTTGGCGCTGCTACTGAGGGCACGGAGAACAGGGTTAAGGATGTATGAGGCGAAACCCCGATAATTCGGTAGGCGTTTTCCAGCTCCACCTACCCTGACTCCCACCCCCATGGGCTGGCCACAGAAACCAGCATTCCTATACCAGCAGTACTGGCATTGGGTATCAGCAAAACTTCCTTGTGCCCATCCCCAAGGACCAGACCATGGCTAGCATCAGGTATTTCCCACCACTCATGGCCCCCAAATGAAGTGTTCTCAGGTTGTCCCCACCCACCTATCCCAGTGCAGGTGACCAACTCCCCACCACCATCAACCAATCTCCTCTTCTCTTCCCCATTCCCCATGCCCCTGACCCCCTTTTTCCTATAAAATGTAAGCCCCCCAATTGAATAAAGAACCATGTAAATATACAATACACATCTGCTGGCCTCTGTGTCCCACCGGACCCCCCTGTGCCATCCCCCCAGCTCTGTGGGCCCCAGGCCTGAGACAGCGGACAGCAGACAGCTCGCTTTGGCTCCCGCCACTTCTTCGTTTTCCCTCTGCAGGTCTGGAGGAGAAAACAACAACTATAGTTGATCATTTTGTGTGGCTCTCAGAGTTATGGCTGAAGAGTAGATTATATATGCTTTGCCTCAATGTGGGTATGAGTAGATGATACTTTGCTCAATATATATATATATATATATATATATATATATATATATATATATATATATATATTATACATTATACTGTATTGTAGCATCATGTTATGTATCTTAAAGATACACAAATTCAACAAAAAGAAAATGAATATTTATAAAACTGAAATATAACTCATTTAAAGAGTTAGAGCTGACAAATGACAGTTTTACTCATTCCCTTATTATTACAAGAGAACATTACAAGGAGCATTGAAGAAAGGTTCTTTTTATAAAACAAGATTTGATAAAGAACATATTTCTGTTCTCTATTAGAACCCTATATTCAAGCACAACATTAAATTGACCCAGTTTGACAGCTTTTGTAATTCTGAATTAATAAGATTTCTTTTCATTCCTAAAACCAAGCCAGATGCAAGAAGAGATTCAAGAAGGCTGAAAGCTCAGAACTTGGTAGTCCAAATATATTTAAATATAACCAAAGTAATTTTATTTTAGCAACTAGGAAATACAATTGGGTCATAGGAGGGATTGAACTTTAAGTATTGAAAATTGGCAGGGCTTTAGAGTTCCTTTTGTTCAGCTATTTTAACATTGTTATCATAAACCTTCCAAAATCAATACAAAAAGTGAATGTTCTCCTTGCTTACTTTCCTGGTCAGCAGGTTAAATGTTCCTGGAGAGAGTTTAAAGAACATCATTGAAAATTTGAAATTATATAGATGAACATTTTTCTTGAACTCATTTTTTTATTCTGATAGTGTCAACTTCTTTAACCCTATCTATAATATGTTGATTTCAAAATATCAGTTCTGTTGTCAGTCACTGAGATTTCTCTTCTGAAAACCCTCCTACAACCTACTCAGTTCAAAAAATGCTCTTAATTGAACACAATGTTCTGTTTTATTTTATCACCTGCTGTTTAAAAGTACTTTTTAATAACCAAAGAAAAATATTATATGCTTTTTGTTGAGATGAAGTTTTCAGAATTACATATTTTTAAATTCTGTTATTTAATTATTTGGTATAAATTGTAGAGTCTTTTTTCATCTGAATACATGACACAGAATATGTGTGTGTATGTGTGTGTGTGTGTGTGTGTGTGTGTGTGTGTATCTCATGCCTCCACCATGATGTACGTTTCTTTCCACTCTAGGTCCATGCTTTGAATGCTATGAAGTCGCTGTCCAATAAGCATTCCCTCTTTTCAAGATGATTGTCCAGATATTTGCAATTCTAGCAATACAAGTATACATTCAAAATACACATGAGTTTAGATTGATATTTACAGCCCTCTCCTACTACCTCAGGGTTTACCCCTCACTCTGTGAAAAACATGATGCATCATGTACCTTCAATTCACTTGTAAATGTGAGTTCACAATGAGCAAATCATGTATGTCAGTAACTTGTAGAACTGTGAGGTTATTGTTGACCTGTTTCCTGATGGATTCAAGTGTTGTGGGTTTTTACAGTATCTGCCTTCCTCTGGCTTTTGGGAGAGAATAGAACAGGATCCACACTTGAACAGAAAATCCACACAGCCTTATATTGATTGGTATGGGTGATTCATTCAGAAAGTCCTGTTGTCTTCCTCCCAATGTTATGCAACCTGTGTACAGATCACAACAGTCACTATATATTCATGACTACATTGGCCACTTCATGTCGGGGAAAGCACTCATGGACGATGGAGGAGGGCAAAAAACAAACAAAAAACATTTACATAGAAGATGAAATAGAGGTGGAAATATATGGTTTCAATGGAGGCGTGAAGGGGAAGAAAGACAAAGAAGGAGGAACAGAATTATGTAAGTCTTAATAATCTTTTACTTAAACGAAAATTTGAAGAAGAAAGAAAAGGTCCATTGGTCACCTATAATGATTTCTTTAATGGTATTTTATCTATAAATATTATGGGTTATTTTATATACATTTTCTGAGTATCAATATATTACATTTTGTATAACTTCAATGTATTAGGTGAATGATTTCAATGTTTCAGTATTTTTAACTTTTATATCCATCTTCTGTGAGATGTGTATCTCATGTTTGCAAAGAATATGCACAGTGTGTTTTTTTGGGGAAACTCTGAATATACTAAGGTGAATCTGAAAAGTAATGTCAAAATGTTGACAGTTTTACTTCACACATTCTTTGAGCCTAGGTAATAAGCTCAATTAAATTTTCTTATTGTCATTTACTTTCTTGGTTTCTGTCTTTTTGTTTTTGCTTTGAAACCAGACTACTAAACGGATAAAGAACAGAGCAAATAGATTTATATCTTTTATCTGTGGTAATTATTTTTCTTGGTGCCTCTTATTTTATAATGTAAATATGACAACTTTGTTTTTGATAGTCAGTTTCATTCATTTTACCCTCGATATTCTACATAGTCTTCAAATAGGCCGATTATGCACAGCTAACATTTGAAAGGCAATTACACAGCTGTAGGTTTATATCTGAAGCACTTAATGCATTTACACACTATAATCTCTCATTTACCATGTGCTTTACATTTCTTCTACCTATATAACCATTTTATCATTGCTTGCACGTGATTAATTACAGTTTTACTTTTTCCTTTTTACATATTTAGTCACTTTTTATAAAGTAACTTTCATCTATATAGCAATTAATGAATCATTGCAATTTTCTTCTTTCCATAAGTGAAAAGGAACTTAGAGCATCTCAAATCCACCTATCACCTGATTCTGCTGCTACTCTGTGTTTTAGACAGTACAACCCTCAGAACACTCACATGAAGCCTTGAGTATGGCATGTTCTTTCTTCATCCTGAGGGTTAGTTACCATGTTGACCCTGTAAGGTCGGATTCAGGCTACATCCTGATTCTCTTCCCAAACTAGCCTCAGTATCAACAAGAGTCAAAGATAAAGACTGATAAAGACTTCCTCTCTAAACAAGAGCCACACCTGGCCCGAGAGACTGTCCTTCTGATCCCTCCTGATTCTGAGAGCATGTGACCCCCTGAGCCCTCCACCCAACCTCATGTGACCAACCAGACCCCAACCTGAACGTTTCCCCCTTAAAAGCCCTGGTCTAAACCTGCCTTGCGCTTTTTCGCCACCTTTGGTGAAAAATGCCCGGCAGCTCGCTTTTCCTCCTATTAAAACCTTTCCTTTCAGAGTGGTCTCTCGTGGTCATTTCCATTCTAACAGACCCTATAGACATATGTAATATATATTTAACACAAGCTACTTCCAGAAAGTTAATCACTATTTTAACCCAATGAAGCTTAATAATGTTAATTTAAAATCAAATGGCAAAATTAATTCTTGTGTATAAATCTAACTTTCAAGATTTCATCATATATGTTAGGATATTAATATAGCATTTATTATCCTTAAATCAATTAACAAGCAATATTACTAAGTATAAATTAATTTTTCAATTCTACATCATGGAGAAAAGGTGATGCATGGCACAACTCTACATTCTATGTTTAAATTAGGATAACTCTATGTGCTTCCTCAAACATGAATAACTTCTTTATGATGATAATTTATAATACAATATATAAGCATACAATATTATATAACATAAAAATAATAACATACAAAACAATTATTAGCAATGTTTTTGTTTCTCAAGGGCACTTAACTGCTATTTCTTTGTTTTCCCTGTATTTTTTGTTTCTTTATTCTTTTAATTCACTCTGCATTTACAACCTTAGCTCTGTGCAGAAGTTGTTTCTCCATTAGTTTCTTCAATATCTTTTTGTTCAAACTCCCTACCACCTCTTACTTTTTCCTATTCAGTAGTTATCTAAAATGCTACGTGATGTAAAATGTCCTATCACTGACCAAATACTACAAATGAAACCTTCCAAAATACTATGAAATAAAATGCAACCATGGTTTGACATTAATGGGTTCCACCACCCACCCTTTCTCGCTTTTCTAGGTCATATTTGGCTACTACCTTTGCATGTCATTTTACAGTAAAACTGTGTCTGATTCTCATACAAGTTAGGAGTAAGATAGCTTTTTGTCTCGTGGGTAGTTAGCTAGGGACCAGCCCACAGAAAGATGGATGACACCTTGCCTGCCCTGGCTGACTGGAAGCTGTGTCTGATCCAGTCTCATCTGGAACTCCTCAGCAGCAGCTTGCTGCTACTTTGCAGCTTAGCACACTGTGGGGTGGCCCTACCTGAGTCAGCCTCTGGAGTTCACCAACCAATCAGGTCCTCCCTGACACACCTGAGTCTGATAATGAGACCCTTCCTCATATATATAAGGGCCAGAAACCATGGGTAAGGTGCTCTTGGTCTTTGGTAGCCCTAGGCCTTCTTGGCTCTTGGCCCCTTTTGTAAACTCTTGGCTCTGATTGGCTGGCTTGATATTCTAGGGCCCCTCCCTCTTCTAGCTAGGTAGAGAAGGAGGAGCCTTTGTCCAGGTACTTTCCCGCTATCATCTATATGCAGGTGATCTTTTAAAGCTCCTAGCTGCTTAAACTCTTTGTCCCCCCTGGCCGTCTATGAGAGGGGGATCTTTTGACTTGAACTTTCCATATGTTTGTGCCCATATGTCTTTCTCTATGTGAAGGGGGTTTTCTCCATATCCCCTCCCCCTGCCCAGCCAGGGTGGGAAGAGGGAACTTGTTTGGCTTTGGCTTTCCTGCTTGCCTCACCTCTTGATCTTTACTCCCCTAAAGTAAATATCACAGTTCATAATTTACCTTTCTCTGAAACTGTGTTTTCAATTCTTTGATCACTGAGACAAGGACCCAAACGTGGGATTCGCTGGCCTGTGGTCTCCTATATCTTTATCAAGAACTGACTCCACGCCCAGTACTCCATCTGCAGCGTCAATTCTGTAGGCTTTGTTCACTCATTGGAAGGAAGGAAGGAAGGAAGGAAGGAAGGAAGGAAGGAAGGAAGGAAGGAAGGAAGGAAGGATAGAAGGAAAAAAGAAGGAAGGAAAATGGGAAGGAAAAAGAGGGAAGGGAAGGAAAGACTGAACAGATAAACAGGACAGGGTGAGCAGTCTATTTGATTAACTGTGAACAATATTTTTCAACTCCGTGACTTCCAAAATATACATCAGGAGAGGTTGAAATTGAACGCTTGGGAATAAGGCATACATCACTGTTCATGTGGAAATATAACTCAGGCCATATGACTCAAAATACGTTCAAATATGTATAAATAGCCTCTATGAACTATGATAATCAATCTGGATTAACAAATGATCAGAATGATTTCATGCTTGGTTTTACTGGCCAAGGTTATTCTTTAGGGTAATTCGCTCTAAAAAGCATCAGACTCATGAATCCATATGCAATCCAATATTATCCTTTTTGAATGGGAACTCATACTTTTATTTAGGTTACATACTCATATAACTTTATCAAAGGCATTAAATAATAAATTAGAACACATTTATTGCCAGGGAGAGAAGAGATTTGCAAAACAATATGGTTTATATCTGTTTTGTTGTAAAGACCATAGAGATGATGGTGTTTTATTAAAGGGTAGCGAGAGGGCATGGAATACAAATTTATAAAAAAATATTTAATAGGCTTAACTTTTACTAAACGTTTACCAAAGTCAAGATGAAATTAATGCAATATTCAGTAATATTATGACCCTGAAGCACAGATTTTGAAAGTGTTCTATATTATCTTTTAAAATTAAAGCATTTATTAGTTTTAGTATAAATTTACATACTATCTTGTAGTATATGTTAGGTGTCAGAAAAAGACTTTTTCATGAAAGATGCTTGTATGTAAAGCCTGTTGGCATGAGTTCAAATCCCATACCACCCCTATAAGCAAGTTGCAAAAATTGAATCTGATATATGTTTGCAGCAGACAAAGTCCCTGACACATGCAACGTGGGTATACTACAATAATCATGAGCTGTGTATTCACAGTGTTTGGAATGTTTAAAGGTTTTCTTTTACTGTCTCATATTATGTATTTGGTTTTTCTTCCTAAACATTAATTAACACAAATACTATTGTTTGTGAATGTGATTTGCATGCATAGAAGCCAGTTATACTCCATGATAAGAATACTGCTTCCAATGGTTTCTGCAGGAGGCACATCCACTGGCTGACCGGAATGTAGAGGAACCCATAGGATGACGACTTCTAACTTTAAGATTCCATTTGATCATAGCTGAATCAAGTAATGGTGCTGTGCAGAGAAACAGAGGCACAACTTTCTGGATCCTGAGAGAGGATCAGAGGACCAGGGAAACATCAAGATGATGTGATGAAGGAGAGCATGTGAAATACTCAGATGTGTGGAGTTTTAGGAATTTTTAACTGGAGCAATACAATTTGGGAAGCTAGATGAGCAGTGCCTTTGAATGCAGTGTTAGAAAGGCATGTGTTTAGCCGGGGGTGGTGGCGCACACCTTTAATCCCAGCACTCGGGAGGCAGAGGTAGGAGGATCACCATGAGTTTGAGGCCACCCTGAGACTACATAGTGAATTCCAGGTCAGCCTGGGCTAGAGTGAGACCCTACCTCAAAAAAGCCAGAAAAAAAAAAGAAATGCATGTGTTTAAACAAAGGTGTGGTGGGAGACTAGGGAGATGGCTTGGTGATAAAAGCTGCCTGTTATTCAAGCTTCAAGATCAGAATTTGGAACCCCAGCACCTTGTTAATACAATAGCAGCACATCTACTTGTTATCCCAATGCTTGTGCAATTGGAGATGGATTCAGAGGAATCCTGAAACTGAAGGGTCTGGCCTTCCCAGTTGCAAGCAAGAGAGACCTTGTTTCAAAGTGTTGGAAGAAGAGGAAAATAGAGGACCGACAACTTGAAGTGATCATCTGACCTCCACAGGCACACCATGGCAGGGGCACACGGGTACACACACATATAAATTATATGTAATATATGTCTAGTCAAGGTTGATTAGGACAATTGTAGGTTGAATTATACATCTATCTATCCTTGTAACAAGTCGTATGTTCCATTCCAATACTGGAAATACACTCTTTTCCCAAAATATCATGTCCCAGCAAAGAAAATCAGAGGGAAAGAGAATCAAGGGTCAGAAAGCAAGTGATGGCAGTATGTTATTACTGAAGTCCCAAGCTCTGTAAGAAGACAAAAGTCTAATGAACACTGTGCACTTATTAAACTTCTTAAATTATTGAAAATCACATTTTAGCACAATTTCTGAGACTGCAATCCTGATTCGAAGGGTAACCCTCACTCCAATATTTGGCTGGAATTTATTTCAGACATTACATTTAGACAAAGAAGCAATTAGAAGTAGTCTACTAATTTATACTCTAATTTACTCATTTGTTTATTTAGAGTTATTCATTCAGAACCAGATCAGATGAGACGCTGCAGTACATTTTACAAATTTTAGTTTTAACCCACAGTGTGATTTATGCCTAGTTAAGAAATATAGATATACCGCTCTCTTTCTTGGGAAACTATGTTAATATATTTTTCATATCTCTTGCCAATAATTAGATATATTGTATGAGCAAGTCTTGTAAATACCCCATGGTACATACCCCATGTCCCTCCTTTCTGTCCCCAACCCACTGGAGACATGATAATATTTTAATCCACTCAATAATGTGATTTGTCAATATTTAAGAAAGATATTTTAAGTGCATTTGAAGAATATCATAAGGAAGATGTCTTATAAAACCTTTTACAACCAAAAAAAATCCTGTCTAAATAGTTTTACGTATCTTTTCGGCATCAAATTTCAGGCTATCCTTCATATATGGTTGTGAGGATGGAGATCTAAATGGATGGTGAATGAAATCCAACTCTTCTGTGAAGATTGTTGATGGCATATCCATAAGGTGATAATGTAGTCTTAACTCACAGAAAAAGAATTGCAGCATGCTCATGTGGTTAAGAATTGATTTCAGATAAAGACAATCTAGTTTTAAATTTCAACTTTAAATCCTCCTTCCCCTGATTATTAGCTAGGAAATTTTAGGCAATTACTTAACATCGGAACACTACAAAATCCACATTTCCTGTTTTGCAGAAGGGCAACTATTATTATTTTAGGTGGATTATTTATAACAAAACTTAAAAGCCGTCATTTAACATCCTAAGGATGAAATTAGCATGACTAAAATAAACTTTAAATTTTAAGATAATTTAATAATTAAGCATTGTTTAAGATAGTGAGTCTATCCATATGTGTGGGCTTCAGGAAACTAAGCAATCAAGCAGCGACTGGGCTAGAAGCTTCCTTTAGTTAGCTAGCTGTAAGATCTGCGCAGTCTTGGGGGGGGGGAGAAAAGTCATCAATGGTGTTAATCAAGAGTGTACCTTGTGAGCTCTGGCTGGCAAGATAGGCCAAATGTACCAGCTGTTGGTAAACAGTGGCATGTCTGTTATGGAGGAAACCAATTGCTTTCTGGTTGGATTTGAGGCCTGCTCCACAGGAGGGAATTCTTACCTAGTACTTGGATCCTAATCAAGAGCTTATGGCTTAGGAGGTCATAAACTCTAGGGGGTTGGGGGGGGGGTACGAACTATTGTTTTCTGACTAGATGGATTAATTATACCCACCAAACTTCCTTCCTAACACATTTATGACCATACACTTATTTTATTCTGACTCTTAGTTAGTGACGTTTTCTTTTTCAAATGTTGGTGACCACTGGAGTGATAAAAACTCACCAAAGTCACCCATCAAAACTCTGGGACCACAGCAAATGAGGTGGCAGGATGAATGTAAGAGGCAAAGGAAGGGGAATGGATGCTTATAATACAGTCTTCCAGACAAAAAGAAGCCTAGATATTCATCACAGTGACTAACATTAACTACACAAGACCTGCACCATAGGAGGATTAATGACATCAGAAGAGAAGAGATACTAAGAAAGAAGAGACTTAGTGACAGGGTTTGGCTTGAGAGAGGGGAAAAGAAAGGGCTGTGATCATGATATATTGGTTATATTTATGGAAGTATTCAATAAAAAGTTTTTCTAAAGACAGTGGATCTATTAGTGAAGTTTGAAAATCATTGGAGATGACATCTGTATGTGCTGAGTATGTTATGCAAACCTTACTTTATAAAAAAAGGACAAGGGATGTGTTTGGATTCGTCAACTGCTTTCCTGTGGTATAAACACATTCAATAAAAATGATCACAAAATAATCTTTCTGATAAAAATGTACAACTCATGTAGGAACATTTTGTCATTTAATTATTCAAATATGTGTTATATAGTATAATGTTGACACAGCTTGATTTTGGATGAAAATTAAAATGATATTTTATTTTTAAAATATTGTGTTAAAATCATCAATTTTCATCTATTTATATGCAGAACTTTATAAAGTAAATATGACAATGCATAAATAATTATTTATGCAAAATATATAAAATCACATTACTAAGCATTTTATCATATATATAAATTATATATTATATATTATTATATAATATATATCTTCAAAAGCTCAGTAATGTTTAAGGTATTATTAAGTCACTTTCTTTTTCCTGAAGGAAGATACTATATATCCTGCAGCTTTTGGGAAGGAATTGCCTTCATTAACAAGTGTTTTACATTTTATTACAAATATGTAGCATTCGCTTGCAATTTTTGAAATTGTACTTCTCAACTTGGTCAGCCCTTTTATAGGTCAAGTCTTCATAAACTTTGAAGTCAAATGCATTTCTGGTTAACACTTTTACCACAGTATATTTGCTCATCTTGGTTTGGAAATGAACCACAGATCATTTGATAGGTATTGATATTTTTTGTCTTATGATCCCCAATATAGAAGTGTTTCTGTAATAAAATTATGAGCCTTGTAGTTTTTTTTAAAAGAGTCTTTAGATATTGATTTTTTCCTTAAAGTTAATCTAATATTATAAAAGTATGCCATTCTAAGCAGAAATTTTCATGTTCAACTGAATTTTTCATTGTGCTTTAGCAGAAATAGGACAATAGGCTTTCAAACATCTATGCTCTTTTACCTATTTAAAAATTAAGTAAAAATTTATTTATTTCAGCAATGACATTCATAGACCCTTTGGCTACCTTGAGATAGCACCAGATTATGAACTAATTTTGCTAATGTCATTTCTGAGATCTTAAATAATATGGTTAATGTGCTCAGTAATGGAATTTATGTGAAAATCAATCTATAGTGAGTAGAATAACTTAACCTTTAAAGATCATTTTAGGATATCCGGCCCCATTCATTAGAGAAATATTAACATATAGTTTCTAAAGTATTTCTATGAAATAAAGTGTTACATTTTTATGGATGAAGTGCATATAACAATCTAGAACTTGTTAGGTATAGAAACAAATTAAAATGCACCACATGTCACCTGGCTGTGGGAAAAAAAAAACAAAGAAAAAACAGCTATAGCTTGGGATGTTATAGACCTGACAGAGAAGCCTCCACTACTCATTGGCTAAATAGAGAATTTATGCACCCAAAAAGGCTTTGGGCTGGGGAGATTGTTCAGTGCTTAAAGTCATTTGCTTCTCTGCAAATCTTGTTGCCAGGGTTTGATTCATTAGTCCCCACCAAAAGCCAAATGCACAAAGTGGCACATGTATCTGTAGTCTGAAAAAGCAGGAAACCCTGGCATCATACACATTCATTCTCTGTCTCTGTCTCTGTCTCTATCTCTGTCGGTCTCTCTCACTCTCTCGCTTGCTCACTCATAAATAAATAAATACAATTAGTTTTAAAGACTTCATAATGTATAAGTTTTTCCCCTTTGATCCTTGCTGTTCTCACTCTTGGCTAGAGAACCTGCTTTGTACAGACAGTGTCAAATATTGGAGAGACAGATGACACACCTCCATGACAAGAAGAGAAACATCACAGATGAAGAGATGAGAACCTACTCTTTGAAGATACTGGTAGACACCAGGGAGACATAAAACTCATCAATGGAGAAAACAGGCGTCTGCTGAGATCTCAATAGTATAGGAGAAACTAACATGCCTTCCAAGACTCAGAGAACACTGGTAAAGAGGGGGCTAAAATAACGTAATAGCCACAGGGTGGGAGAAGTACTGTGAAGGACTGTCCTCCCCACGGGCTAGTGTATTAATCACCCTCTCAAACTTAAGGATACCCACACTGATAAGGGTTCTTAATGAGTGGGGTGGGAAAGAGCACAAAAATGATAGCCCAATGACAACACAACCAATTTGTATTATGTTAATATCATAGAGTTCCCAATAAAAATATTTTCAAAAACCAAAATAAATCATGGTACAAATTAAAAATGCACACAAGATAAACAATGGTAACAGTGAAAGTGAATAGAACATCAGGGATACCTTCAGAGACAGGATTCCACTGGTAAAATCTTCTGGATTAGTAACAATGAAAGAGAAATGTGCTGTGATAGCTCACAAGATTACTGGAAAAAAAGTTCTCATAAAGATATGATATACAACACTGACCTAGAGACAAGAAATCCAAGAAGTGCTCATCTGTGCAACAGTGGCACTTAACTTAGGTGGATAATCAAAGGCTCACTAATTGGCTAAGAGATCTGCTCAGTGGCAAGGAACCCTTCGCTGGAATTGGGATACAAGGCAAATTATTATGGAGACCAAGAACCCAGACTGCAAAGAAAAACCCCCACTAACCAGGGGCCTACAGACAGGCTACACCCACTAGAATATTCATCTCAAGCTTCACTGGTGATTTTCTTTGTATTTTTCAGAAGGCAGTGAGAACCTTGGACAACTCAATTCCACCAATAGGATCTGAGATGATGGCTGCCACCCATCAGTCCTAACTTGCCATCTAAGGCCCAAACAAAACCTTTGAGACACTGGTGAGACCAGCAAGAGAAATACATCCAGAGAGAGTCAGGTAGCGTATGAAACAGTACTGGAGACAGACACCAAGAATACCCAAAATAGTCCAAAGCATAAATCCAGAGACTCTTAAGATCTCAATAATAAAGTAGGTTTAAAACTCACCCACCATGACTCAGGAAACTTTGCTGAAGAGGCAGATAAAGATTGTAAGAGCCATGGTGGGGGAGAATATCCAGAGATATTTCCCCCTTTAACAACAAAATACAAAGAAAAAACTGGCTACTGCTTGTAGAATTCATAACCTCCTATCCCATGGACTGGCCAACCAATCCCACTGAGGAGCTCAATACTATAGGAGAAATTAACATGCCTTACAAGACTCAGAGAACACTGGCAAAGAGGGGGAGGAGTACTGTGAGGCACTGTCCTTCCCACAGGCACAGGCAGGTGCATTAATCACCCCCACAAAGCTCAAGGATGCTCTTTCTTCAGTAGGTTGGGGACAGGGAGGAGGGTAATGGGGGCAACCATTACAAGACTTGCTCATATTATGTATCTGATTATTAACAATAAATGAGTTTAAATAAATATTTCAAGGCCAGCCTCAGCTATGTTGCAAATTTCAAAAAAGAAACAATACTTTTTTCTACCTTAATATAATTGAAAAAGCTAGTCTGTATTCATTTAATCCACTAAAGACAAGATAATTCAGTGCAAGTCATTGAACCAGTGTGATAGCACCACTAAAAAATACAGAGATGAAAATAATGAGAAAGTGATTATCACTAAGTTCTAGAAAGCCTGCTGTATTTTCCACATTGCTTAGGCAATGCCCTCCTATCAGAATGCTACTTCCTGATAAAGAAGAATATTGAAAATGTTGAGGATACTAAAAAGAGTGCAGAAATGCTTTTACCAGTAGAAACAAAGTGAGTAAAACCTAGAGGAGTAAAATTGGTTAATTTATAATTTGCAACCTCACCAGCAGAACTAGCAATACAAATCCCTGCCATACAAATTAATTTTAATGAATATGACACCATCAGGCATGGTGGGGTGCACCTGTAACCCTGGCATTTGGGAGCTTAAGGCTGGAGAATTAGGAGTAATGGCCAGATTTGACTGTACTGTTGATTTGAGGTTAGTCTAGACTATGGGAGGCCCTGAAACTGACTGGGGAAAGATGAGAATCAGCTGGAGTCCGAAGGGATGACAAGGGAAGGCTGTGTGGGAAGAGATGGAACAAAAAGTATGTATGTGTGACAATTCCATGATGAAATGTATTATTTTTCATGCAGACTTAAAATGTTAATGAAGAAAAAACAATGCTATGAGACTTCCCTTTTCTAGACAGAAGTTACTGAAACCCTAGTATTATTTGCCAACCACAGCATATGAATATGTTTTATTCCATATCTTATTTTGCACGTTAGTGAGACTTGTCCAATAAAACAATACTAGACAAACATATGTGGCTTACTTTTTAGATTAAGAAATGATTGATTTTTTTTACCTTCTAGCACCCAAACTTTTCTTCATGAAAGGATATTTAACTCAGTGTCATTATAAACTAATATCATGCCCTCACAAACACCAAATCCAAAAAGACATCAGATGTTCCCATTTTCTCTAAAATGTCACTTCTGCGGTGTCTCATAGCCATGGCACATTTGTCTCCAGTAATGGATCACAAATGACAGGTCATTGTTACCCAGAGTGTATATTATACTATTATTTTCTTTGTCTGGATTTTCACACTATAAGTCTGTTTAGGATGTCATGGTTGGTTAAATAATTTCTTTCAGGTTCTCCTTGGCCCTGATTTTCTCAGCATGTCCTTGCTTTATATAACCTTGGTAATTTTGAGGATGACTCGTCAGGGGTTTGGAAGAATGTCATTGGAAGTGCATTCTCCTGATTTTTTCTTCATCTTTAGACTAGGGTTTTGAGTTTGGTGCAGAAATATCATAGAAGCCAGGTGCAGAATATCATAGAAGCCATGTGTCATATAAAGCTCATCATATCAAAAGTACATATGAATATGGTTTATTGTGGATAATGTTAAACTTGATCACCTGGTTCTGGTACTGCCACTACCTCCCCTGTAAAGATGCTTGTTTTTCCATTCACTGTATATACATGAATGAGTAGTGGGCAGGTATTCATTTTTGGGGGAAGTAACTATATGCATACTGTTTGGAATTCTGCATGAAGTGTCATTTATCTTTGCACTAAATTATTTATATTGGAATTTAATTATATATATAGTGTGGGTTATGATACATCCTTTGTTGAATTTGCATTTTTGGTTGCAATCTTTCTATAATGTATCAGTGTTATATTGTCTATTTCTTGTCTTTGTTTAAAATCAGCATTTCCTCAGAGATTACTTACTTATCCTAGGAAATATAGACATTGATCTGGATGTGGTATCTCATGTCTGTAAACCTGGCACTTGGAAGGTTGAGCCAATAGTATTATTGTAAGTATGAGGTCAATCAGTACTGTTTAGAGAGATTCTGCCAGAATAATATAAAACAAAAGAAAACAAAAAAATCAAAAAGAACAAAAACATAACAAGAAAGTATAGATAGAAATTAGAAATTCTGGGAATACTTTTAAGTAATGATATAACCGTTAGGCCTTTCCATACTGAGATATGATATAATGGATCTATAATGTTTAATAAACACTATGCAAAGTAAATGTGATCACATAAGTTTTATGTAACTATAAATCAATTTTATTTAAGACCTTGGATTCATACAAATTTCTCCAGTTCTAATTGATTATATGAAAGTAGACAAGAGAGAAGGTGTAACAACATCAGTCTTATGGCAAAATCTTTGATTCTACCACTCAGGTTGGATTCTAATGAACATAATTTTCTAGAAATTTACTTTTACGTCTTCTATGGTTCCCAACCAAGTACTCTGAAACCACTATTCACTGGTTAGAATTAACTTTTTATGATGGCAATATTCTTTTTAAAATGAGTGCTGAAATTTATCATGGAAGAAAATTTGTTGTCTTTGAAATATAAATAGGAAGCTTCCTTCTTATAATTTTATATAGGAAAGTTACAAAATAATGGAATGTTGTTTCTATAAAGTCAGACTAAAGAAAATATACAACCATATTATTTTAAAACACAATTTACTTTAATAAATACATCTTTCTCCTTTACTGAGCTCAGTTACAGACATAGTCTCATCAAGAAATTTCTATATGACCAAGAAAACCAGTTTGGAGACTTATAGAAAAAAATTCTTTTCTGTTTTAAGTCAAGTTTTTGTGGTAGTTTTAAAATTGTTATCTAATTATTACATGGACTTGTCATTGATTTAGTACTAAACACAGAAAATCAAGGCAGCTTTGTCATTTCAATTTAAGATGTTTAGTGACCATATTTTTATTTACTTATTGTGGCTAATTTAACCCTTTCATTTTGTTCCTAATTGTAAAGTAAGTTATGTTACTTTTCAAGAAACATAACGATAACAAAATCACAAAAAGTTATGGATTATATAAATCGGAAATAATTTATAATGATATTTTGATTATTTGCCACAATATCATTTTCTTTTGTGTGAATGTATACACAAAAATAAATATTTCAATGGCTACATATTGATTATAGAATGCATACAAAGAAAAAATTAAGTTATTTCTGAAGAAGATGCCTACTGATATAAAATTAGCTCTTTTTTTTTTAATTACAGCCTTGCTAACCCAGGCTAACCTAGAATTCACTGTATAGCCTCAAGGTGCCCTTGAACACATAACAATCATCCTACCTCTGCTTCCTGAATGAATGCTGGAATCAAAGGCTTGTACCACCACATCTGGCTCTAAGATTTGTTATATTTAAACTAAAACATGATAATATGGGAAATCATGAAGTTTTGTGATAGAAGTATAGTCATGCTTTCACCAAGTCATGGTTCATGCAGCTTCTCTCCTAATTTCGTCTTCAATTATTTTTGTACCTTGAAAAAGCCATATCAGACACATATAAATTACTCACACTCCTACAGACACCTAGGCAGTGTTTTTCGTGTTATATATCCATATCTTCAGTTATCTTATAACATTGTCTTATACTGATGAAGTTTTTAAGTTGTAATGATCTCAAAGCATAGCCTTTCTTCTGTCTTCATTGATTGATTTCTCCTGAAGTTTCAAAAACACCTTGTGAACACTTTTATGCTAAATTTATGACTTCTTTCCATCAAAAAGCAGAGACAATAATGTGGGTGTTAATTCTCTGTGCTTTCACGCTACTGTCTACAGTCCTCCACTTTCACACTATCTCGTCGTGGTGCAATTATTTGTTTTCATTTGTTTCTCCTATTAAATAATGATCCCATTAAAGTATCCCCTATAT
Organism: Zapus hudsonius; assembly: GCA_004024765.1. Classification (NCBI taxonomy): domain Eukaryota; kingdom Metazoa; phylum Chordata; class Mammalia; order Rodentia; family Dipodidae; genus Zapus; species Zapus hudsonius. The sequence continues at coordinate 30,334 of PVHP010005633.1, forward strand.
ATCATTTAATCCTCACTTCCTGGCACCTAACACGATTCTTGGCATGTAGTAGACTTCAGCAAATAATTGTTAAATGAATAAAATGGTCGAATCTCTTAAATCACTATCAGTAGTGTAAATGATGTACTTTATATAGCACTGTTGACAGACTGGCTTGCCTTCCTTAAGTTGTATTTAGAGATTTCACAGCTGCTATACACATATTGGATCACTCCCAGCTTTACAATCTCCATATAAATCTACAAATCATGGAAGAATTTATCATGGTGTTTGTGAGCTGCAAAGGTGAATAATAAATTTGCAATTACTAATTGATTTTTGATTGGTCTGTGTCAACATGGAAAAAATATGACCAGACAATTTCCTTAGGATACTTAGTCAACTTGGGTCATCTGTCTAAGGATGCAGGAAATACCTACTTAGAACTCTGCAATGGAATGAGATGGTATGTCTCCATTCAAAAGATAAATAGCATTAAAAAGAAAAACACATTATTAAATGACTAATTTGTTATGGGTCTGTAGCAGTCATAATTATGAACTACAATAGTGGTTGTATTATTTATTTTCTCATTGCTGTGAATAAATATCCAAGCAAGCAAACAAACTGATGGAAGGGAGAGGGTTTAATTTGGCTGAATTCTTTTTTTTATTTAAAATTTATTGGGAACATTAATCTAGGAACATATTGCAAATCAGTTATGTTGGCAACAAATTATCCTTCTATGTTTTCTCCCTCTGTCCCCATTCTCCTAAGGACCCTCTTCACTATAGTGGCAGTAATCATTTTAGGGTCAGGATTGCACCAGTAATCCTCACAGAACAGCTTCCCTATGACTCCTACATTTATTCATTCTTCCCTCAAGTTCAAAATTTTCCTAGGGCTTTGGGGAGGGGCATATTTGAAGTTTACTTTAGTGGAAGATTTAAGGGAAATTTTTCTCATTGTGGGGAAGACATGGCAGAATATAGTAGAATGTGGTCTCACATTATCCAGGAAGCATAGAGAAAGTAAAGCAAAGATAAAGAACAGGACTTGAAGTGAACTATAAAACCTCAATGCCTGTCCACCAAGTGACACAATTTCTACAGCAAAGATCCACTCCTCAATGTCCCACAACATTATTGAGCACTAACAGCTGGGATCAAGTCTTAAAGCCCATGATCCTATGGGAGGCATTTTATTTTCAAGTCACAACAGCAGTATACATATATTTCAGTTAGAATATATCAATATGTTAACTAATTTTGGTTGCTTTTAATTGTACCACTCATCTGCCAATTTTAAGATTTCTTTTGGCGGTACTAACAAGCTTTGTCATATTTTACTGTCTACTTAACTATGGTTACAACTTAATTCTTAAGAATAACAATTGTAATATTATATATATTTCATTTTAGAGATATTATCTAAAATTTACTGTAGTCTAGAAGGAGCCTGAAGTATTTTAGAAGTATGACTAGTAAATAATGTGTTTTATCATAATCTGAGCAGTTTGGCCCTGTAATACTGTAGGGTGACTATATGCTTCTCTAAAAGGTTTACTAAGATATCGTCAGTTGGTGAAAATGATTTGTCTATGGCTGAACCTGGATATCATATCTAAGTTAAATATACACAAATTATGGTAGTCAAATTCAGCTTTTCCTATAAACAGACAGTCTAACCTGGAGTCCAATTAGTTGTAGATGACAAAGCCCAATTTCTTTGTCAAAAGTTTGGAAATCCCTGTCTTATGGGGTTCTGTACCCGAAACAATGGTTATTTTGTGAGAGCATGCCTCTTGGGTGGGCACTTGAGAAGGCTCCAGGCAAGATCATTTGAGCTAGAAAGTCCTCCCACTGGAATGGGCAGGGAAACTATTTAGAAGGCAGCTTCCGGAGAACACCAGGACTTTTCTTGTTTTTTTGTCTGGCTCTCAGTTCTGTCCACTGGTGCCTGCATCTTGCTATTTTCTGTCCAGCCTCAATGGCTTAGTAACATCTGGTTCCTTTAGCTCTTTGTCCAATAACTAGCCTCATGGACTGAGCAGCTATGGATGGACTTCCCAACCCATATCTTTTGAGCTAATGTAATCATTCTCTCTTTTTCATGTGTATTCATTCATAGAAAAGACCAAGTCATTATGAAGGAATGCATTAAACAAACCCTCAAACATATAACTAACAGCAAATAGTGAAATTATAGCAAACAAGAGAGAGGTCAACTATCTTAGTTCAATTTCCAACTTGTTATATTTATGTTAGTGATAGATAAATACCTTAAAATTATTTTTCCTGTATTAATTAAAACACACAAAACCTGTTACCTTCTCAAGCAAGAAATATAAAATAATAAAACTGATGGAGAAATAAACTACCTGTGGGAAAGACAGGAGAATACTTAAATTTGGAGGTGAGGTAGCCACTCCTTACAGGGCAGAATTTATCCTGTTTTAGCATTAAAGGGACTTTCAGAAAAGACTACTAATGAGAGGTCTCAGGTGCTCCTTTAGATAGGATGGACTTGAACTCTCAAAATGTCTCTGAATCTGCTACTGTGAATGGGGCTCATGTAGTCTGAGAAATATTTAGTGAATTTCCTGTTTGGAATTCTGAACCAACATGTGCCCATGTTGTGCTTCCTTCATTTCTTGGTTTCTTTCCCCATTCTTACATATGAGCCATTTTATGTAGTAGGTACCATAGGCTAGCTAGAAAGATGTGCTAGGAGTGTCTGTGGACCCTGAATATTTATTCCTTCACTTCAGTATAGTGGGAGATAACATTTCATGTATTTCCCATTTGATTTTCTTCTAATTGGAGGGAGGGAGGGAACTCCAAAGGAGGGAGAGAAATACCAGGAAATAAATCAAGGAAGGAAGGAAGATGTATAGAAAAAAGGAAGGAGGAAGGGGTTTGTGAGGGTTAAATTCTCTTGTCAACTTGATTGGATTACGTATAAGTAAGAGGTACACTTCGTTGGTGGGTCTCTGAGGGTGTTTCTCCTTTTTATTTTCTTGATACCGTACTTTAACATTTAGCATTTTCTTTCCTTGGAATAGCTATTCAAATAATGAGTTCCAAATATTTACTACAAATCAGTGTCTTCCACAGCAACATAACTGAGAAAATTCCCAGTGAGTCTTAAGTACTTTCCAGGAAAATGATGTCTTTAGGAGATAAACACAATGCAGAAGTATACACTCTGGATAAAAATAAGTATCTCTTTATTGAACTCTTTTCTTTATTCAATGATCATATTGTTGGAAAAATGAATGATGGATTTTGGATTTTTGTTCCTAACAACGTTGGCTAATATTGTGTGAAGAATATTCTTTTCCCTTTGGAAATTGACTGTAGATGAACCAATCCTGTGAGTAGCATTCAATAGGACAGATATCCCAGCAAATAATTTTGAAGAGTATTATAACAAAAATCTATTATTAGAAAGATTATTTTGAGAGGAGAGACTATTCCTGTCTATTCACAAAACATAATCAATGACTTCATTCAATACTACCCTTAACTTTAACAAATAATGTTCACAATTTGAATTTAAACAAGAAAATATCTTCTATGTGTTATGTGCTTTGCCCAAGTATAATTCTGTTATTTTACTCTACTGTATTCAAGGATGCCCCAAAATAAATTACAAAAAAGATATATATGTAACATGATTATGCTCATCACCTGGAAAATGAAAAAAATACATAGATTGACAAGTCTTTATTTTTTCTGATAAAAACATAAATGAGTTTTAAACTAATTAACTTAGTTTTCTGTTTTAAAATGTAACTCTAATTTTGATTCATTTACTTAATGTGAAGTCACTTGAAGCTAACAGTAAGGAATGTATGACTGCTGATCATGCAGACACACTCAGCTTTCTAATCATTTTAGATAATCCTGATTAGATAGCATATTGAAAACTACTAATGAATCCTCATGTGAAGTGGGAATCAAACAGCTTCCTTGCCTGCCTTAATGCAGATTTGATTAGTACTGCCTGGGTGATTATGAACTAAAATATTAAAACAAGAATATTGGTAGAAGGCATTTGTGTGTGGGAGGGTGTTGGTGATGGGTTTCTCTCTCTCTACTTGGCCTATGATAATGGGGGCCAGCCTCTTTGTGAATTATCTGTGAAAACAGGGCCAGCTTTTTTCTCCATTATGGCACCTCCCATGGATCTTTAGCTTCAATAAATCCTTTCTTCCCTTAAAGAAAGTGTTTTAAATAAAATACATTAGTAACAATTTTGTCAAATGTTACAAGAATTCATGAGTTATATCAATTCTACATATATTTCTTCTGATTTGGGAAATATTTATGTTCATGTTTACTTACCACTTATATATAGTTCGTTAATACTTACATAATAATAATTATTGAAATTTGCAAATAAATTTAAACTAATAGAAGACACCTTTTAAATGAAAGACATTCTCTCTTTATATACAATCAAATGCTATGCACTTTTCAAGGAAAAACTTCAATAATCCTGTGGTTTTTAATGAAATTTCATATTTATTTTTGTCCTTTTGTCCTACTGACAACTAATAATTTCACTTTTAAAATATTTATTGTTACTCAGATTTCATGATGGTTTAATGTGTAAGTCTTCTAAATTTTGTTTATACATGCTGAGAAACAGAAGTGTGATTTTTGTTACCTGCAGAAAATATGTATGCTTTTAATATATAGTGAAAAAATCATGAAGTTTTGAAAATTTTATTCTATATTACATATAGATTATCAGAGGAAAGGGATCCCTATATTTTTGTAACCTTAGATGTCAAATGGCTACAAAAATATTCAAAAGAAATATTTGCATTCTAAAGGAAAATGTTAAAATAAATTGCATGTGCCCATCAAGCAGCTGACAAAAACAATATTATATATTTTTCTTCATTGAGCTTGGAAATTTATTTAGTTTAAATATTAGAACCTCTCATATTTTATACATTTCATGAATTTTATTTTCTATTTCTTTGCTCCATCTGCAGGTTAATAGGATTGTTTTTCTGTGTCTGTTTTCAAATTCATGATTTCGCCTTCACCTGTTAAATTTAAGGCGTGTATAACTACAGCATGGCTAGAGTCTCTAGCCCACCCATTCTCTCTCTTTCTCTATCTTTCTCTAATAAATAAATAATAAATAGGATATTAAAAATGAAGCAGATGTCATATCCACTTGGCATGCTCGTTTAGAAAGTATTTATTGTGGAACAAATCAGTGTCTTATGAAACTCCCCCCACCCATTGGAAAGACTTGAGTATATGTCTATTAACATCAGATTGGACTCAAGGTATGATTGGACCAAAACCAGTTTTTGTGAGCAAGAGTTTATAGGGGTTACTTACAGAGCACAGTGTGTGGTTGCTTATCAGAGTCTGGTTGACTCAAAGGTGGCAGCATCATCAAAAAGCCTACCCTAACATGGGTGAGTACTTATGAGCACTGCCTATCAGAATCTCATTGCTGGACAGGCAGGCTGTGTGAGAGGACAAGTCATATATAATCCTACCTGAGAACCTGTTCATCCTTTATGTAGGCTCACTGAGGGTCTGGCACACATTTTCATACTTGTTAACCTTCTGATTCTGCTGTACAACATTGGCCTGGGTCAGCTCCTCTACAGCTCTTTGTCCGTCCTATCACTTTGGGGAGAGGTTCCTAGACCTAGTAATGATTAGTTCTCATATAATTGAACTCCAGAGTATCCTCTCTGTTCCCTTCAGAGGGAAGAATTTGCCAGTCACCCAGGTAATAAACAGTAACCAGTCTACATCACCCTAATGAATTCTGATTTGAGCCAGCATCTTGTGTTTTTGAGATAACTGGTCTACCAAGGTTTACTGATACTTTCAGGACTTTATATTTTAAATACTTTTTTATTTATTTGCAAACAGAGACAGAGAGAAGAGAGACAGACAGAGAGAATGGGCATACCAGGGCCTCGGACTGCTGCAAACGAATTACAAATTCATATGCCACTTTGTGTATCTGACTTTCATGGGGTACTAGGTAAATGAACCCAGGTTGTTAGGCTTTGCATGTAAGCATCTTAATTGCAGAGCCATCTCTCCAACCACAGAACTTTCTTTTTGATCTCTGAAAGTCTTTCCTTTCTTACTAGGTAACTCCTTATATTATTACATTTGCTGAATTTTCTTCTTTGTGTACTGTTCTTCCTAGGCTTAGTGCCTTTTATTTAAAATCAGTGGGATGATATCTGTGGGCATTCTTTGAGTCTTAGAATTAAGAGGTCTTGTCAAGAGTATATTTACAAAAAATTTTGAGTATTTCTGACTAGTCTATGATGACCCAGTCTTTTTTTTTAAATGAAGAAACTATGCTACAATGGAAATTTACACTAAATTCACAGTGGATTTTGTTTTAATCTCTCTGTGACATCAAGGGCTAAAGTATACTAATCTTGCTGTTCCTTTTCTAGGTAAGGCTTATTTCTACTTTATCTTATGAAGTTCTTTGGTGGTATTATGCCTGTGGTGGTATTATTCACATAGAACCCTCATGAAACTCCCTCATGAGTTGTCTCAGCACTCATGGTGCATGGCTATCCTCTGGTGTGACTACTCCAAACATGAATTGTCTATATTTCAGCCATTTTTATGGGAATGAAAAATTTATTTCAGTCTTACAGATTCCAGGGCAAGCTCCATAATGATGAAAGAAGCTTTTAAAACGTGTAATAGTTTCTGTTATATTTCCATTTGGATTGGTTTGTCTGTGAGCATTCCTAAAGTACAAGCACCTTTCTATACATCTAAAAGTTTTCTGTCTTTCTCCATGGATTAAATTTGAATATAGACAAATCCATAAATCCAGGGTCAAATTATTCATATTTGATATGTCATATATTTCCATCAGTCTAATATGAAATTGGACAACTTTAGGGCCTGAAAATATTCAGGGTATGGAAGTAAATGCATAAGAACCAAGTTGTGGATAACATAAAGTGTTACAATGTTTGCTACTAAGCATTTAAAATGTTTATTTCCTCAGCAAGGAAAAAAAAAATCACAAAATCCACACATTGGTCAGCTCCTGAGAGCTTATCCAATATACTAGAATCCTTTGTAATTTTCCTGTTTGTGGCCCATGATATAATCAAGGATTGAAATAGTTACTTTCTTTAAGATTTCACATCCTGATTCTCTAAATTACACCTTTCTTTGAATATCCAGAGCACAACTGCTTTGAAAACAGCATTTTTTATCCATTCATAGTTTCCTGGAAGTCTGTGAATGCTAATGAATATTCCCAAGACATATGGTAGTACTTAATAAGCAATTCAGAAGCTTGAACACAGGAATTCAAGGTGAAGCAAGTCAATTAGCTCATGAAGGAGATCATTAAAGCAGGTAGGTAGAAGCAGACCCAGAAATATTATTATATGTACTTGGTGAATGGTCAGGAAAAGATATGGTTCAGTGAACAAAGTGCTTGCCGTCCAAGCATGAAGACTTGAATGTAAATTCCCAGATCCCATGTGAAAATCAGGTGGGCTTTGTGGCTGTGCCTAAAATCCCAGCACTGGAGAGTAAGAAGAGGAAACAGGAGGACCCACAAGGCATGCTGATTAGCTAGTGTTGACAAATCTCACGGCTCTGGTTTTGGTGTGAGACTGTCTTAAAAAAGAGAAAGAGAAAGGTGAGCGACTAAGGAAGATGATGCAAACTTTTGGCCTCTATATGCACACACACACACACACACACACACACACACCTTCACATACATATGTGCCTGCATGAATACAAACATGCATATGTGCATATACGCTGAACAAATAAACATTTTAAAAATGAAAAATGAATATTCATTTTGCAAAGGAAAAGTTGGTGAGCTAGGTCCTGCTCACTAGAGCAAGGTAACAGAGGAACATACACTCCTAAGAAAAGTTAATGCACTGGCTTTATTGCTTTGTACTAGAATATACTTTACAGATGTGCAACCTGGTTTCCGTGCTATTGTTTCTTACGTTCCACTCTGAATTTGTTATAAAATAAAATCAAGTAATTTTAAAATGTAAAATATGAAAATATGAGGAGTATTTATGTTGTGATTCAGCCTAGGTATTTGTCATTAGCATTCTAATAATACTTCTTTCTGATTGAGATGTGTAATTCCTCATAATTAAGATGCTAGATGACAAATGTAATCAAAATTCCTGAAACTATAAGCAACAGCTGTAAGTGGCACAGTCTGCCACTCTGATTAGCTCACTGTGTCAGTGAATGTGATTTTCTCTCAGAGCCTCCTCAACTATTGCTATCTTTTGGCAATAATTTGAATCAGTCTTACCCACAATCCTGATGGCCCGTATATTGGAATCTTGGTTCTAGGTAATGCATTGTAAAAGGGTTGGCATCTTAGGAAGGTGGAGCCTAATGTAAAATCCTTAGGTGAACTTGGGGAATGCCTGTGAAGGGATTCTGAGATGCTGTACTCTCTCTAGCTTTGCACTTAAACAAGCGAGGGCTTCCCCCAGAGGATGCTTGCCCCATTGGCTTCAGCTCTTGGTGCCAGGAAAGAGAGCCTTTTGCACCGACCCATGCAATGCTTTCTGGACTTTGAACATAAAAAAACTGAGAGCTAGATAGACATATTTTATTTATAAAGTTAACCCGCTTCAGGTTGGCCATTATGGTATTGAGAAATTGACTCATCTTCATTGAAAAATGAAAAAAAATTAACTTTTTCAACAAGATTTGGTATGCCTTTTGTGTTAAACTACAGGAAATGCAAGATTACAACTGTAGTTTTTGTGCTTTTGTTTAAATTGGGTATCCATAGTATTAGAGATTCTGTTTTCCCTTTCATTGCTTTCATATTCCTTTTAACTTATTTATACTGTTTTTATTTATTCCCTAGACATGATAGATATATTGAAAAATATCCATATTTTTTTAAAAGATCATTTGTATGTTCATTTAACTTTTGGCCTCTTCACAACCTAATAAGTAACCTATAAGACTACATGGGAAAATAATTAGTTTACTTTTTATAATTTTATTTTTTGTTTTAATAATGCAGTGGGCTGGTTCACAAAATAATGAACAAGATAATTTTTTCCAGCAATGTGAAAACACAGCTCTCACCTCTAATAGAATGAAAGAGTTTATTCTGGAGCCAAATGTGAGTGACTAAGGCCCAGAAATATAACTATAAATCAAGATACTTTTCAGATAAATTGGTGGTAATAGCACATAAGTGGATTAACACAACGCAGAGAGGAAAGTCTCTTATAGTCTTAAGTATTATCTGATGGCCTTGTTAGTCTTTACCATGGTGGAATCTAGAGGTGGGTTTGTACATTCCAGAAAGAGTTGTTACCACACTGCCCCAAGAGAGATCGGTAGGTCAAAAACATAGGTATACAATAAATGACTACTTAGGAAGCTAAGGATAGCACAACCTAATTTGAGTCCCAATTTGTAACATTCTAACTTTCTATAATCATAGAAGTTCTTGTCATTCAATCAGCACATAGAATATTTAACACAGGTGTGCTTTTTTCTGCTAAATTCAGTTCACATCACCCTTGGTGTAGGCAACAATTCATTTACTATAAGGCCATCAATCAAAGGAAAGAAAGGAAGGAAGGACAAAAGGTAGGGTGAAAGGGAGGGCGAAGGAAAGAAGGAAAGAAAGGAAAGAAAGGAGGATGGATGGGAGGGAAGAAAGAGGGAAGGAAGAAAAGAGGAGTTAAGGAAGAAAGGAAGGGAGAGAGGGAGGGAGAGAGGGTGGAAGGAAGGAACGAAGGAAGGAAGGAAGGGAGGAAAGGAAGGAAGAAAGAGGGAAGGAAGGAAAGAGGAATTAAGGAAGGAAGGAAATGTTTAATAAGAAAATCTTAGTTTACTACATCTCTGAATGTTCTGGTGGTAGAGATCATGAATTCAAGAGTTTATGTAAGCCTGTGAGATTTAAAGTGGAATTGACAAGAAAGCTTGATGGGACTGGACACAGTTGATAATGTAATAACAGGATTGGTGTGAACAGATGAGTGTGGGCATTGAAGAAATCTTGATGGGCAGTCTGTCAATTTAGAGAAGCTATACTAATTTCCAAAGCAATAAGCAATATTTGCAAATTCTTACTTAGTAAGGTTTTGTTACAAGGTGAGAAAATGACAAGTATTGATTTACATGTAGAAAGGAACATGAAGTTGTTCTCAGCTTCATTTACTATTGTTGTGTTTGTTGCAGTACTATGGCTTGTAGCTTTTTGCCCATCCTCCAGGGGCAAACAAAAACAACCTATTTTGTTTTTATTATACTTTCAATATATCTTCCCTTTGTCCTGTTGCAAAACAGAATTAAAAAAACAATCAGTACAGGATTTTCTTCTCATTTCCCTAAGTAAGAACTAAGATTTCTCTTCATTATTTCCCTTCATCATTTATTAATCTAGTCTACATTGCATCTTTTGTTAATATTTAGTTCCATTTAAGTAATTTTCATAAACTCTGACAAAAGCAACTTTATCATGGTAGTGCAATTTTCACTCAGTTCTGTTCTTCCAATAGTCTCTCATTATTCTTTTATTCAATTTCCCTTCAACCATTATTTACATGGTTTTTATTATATTTCTGCTGTGATTTTGCAAATGTCAATGAAATAACAGGGAATTTACACAAATGACAAAATTATCCAGGTTTCATTCCTTTCAGTGAAATTATATGCCACAATTATCAAAACAGTTTCTAAAATTTTAGTTGTAATACCCAAAAGAAACACACGTGAGACTTGTTCCACTAAACTAATATATCCTGCAAAAAAAGGACAATTTGTACAATTTGTATGTTTTTCAATAGAAATTAGGCTTCCCCTTTTCAACTTAAATAAAAATTATATATATATATATATATTATATATAATATATATATATAGAGAGAGAGAGAGAAAGAGAGAGAGAGGAGAGAGAATATTAGCCCATCAGAGCTTCCTGCCACCACAAACAACTCCAGATGTACCACCCTGTGCATCTGACTTTCCGTGGGTACATGGCATCCGGTTTGCTAGCAAGTGCCTTTAACCAGTGAGCCACCTCTCTCCAGCCCTTTAAAATTAGGAAATATTTTAAGTGATTGTATTTTTAAATGGAATAGGTACTTTGGAATAAAAATTAGGCATATTGTTTTAAAAAAGAAATATAAATTCATTACCATGTTTTATACTTAGAATTTTTTGAAAAAACATACTATGTTTGGCCTACATTTTTTTCACTTTTCTTTTTTTAAATTAGTTTATTTTTTTATTGTCCATAATTAGATACATTGAATGAGCAAATAATGAGTTGGTATCCCCATTTCCCCAATTTCCTTCTTCCCTATCCCCAATCAGATGGATATCCTTCTCCGTGGGCAGTCTGGATCAGTCCATGGGTTTGGGGATTATGGATCTCCTAGGAGTCATCCGGGTTCCACCCCCCCTTTGTATGTTGTTACTGAGGGGGGCAATGTCTCTGGGAGTTCTCCCCCACCATGCCTCTCACAATCTTTCTGCCCCATCTTCTGCTCAGTTCCCTGAGTCATGGTGGGTGAGTATTAAGGTTGCTTTATTGTTGAGGTGTTAGGGAGTCTCTGTATTTGGCTTTAGGTTGTGTTGAAATTGTTGGTGTCTGTCTGTCTGGCTTATCCTGTGTTGTCTGACTGGCTGTAGTTGTGGGTCTCTTGCTTATCCCACCACTCTCTGTGGGGTTCTATATGGATCCTTCATGGTAGGTCTGGGGTGGCTTATCTCTTGCCCAGATGTTAGCTATCTGCCTGCAGTTTTTGTTAGGATTGGAGTAGCCACAGCTCTCTTGCTGCATTCTGAAAAATACAAACAGAATCTCCATCGGAGAGTGAGATCATTATAGGTTAACTTAGATACGTATTCTGAATTAGCTAGATTCTATTTACTTTTCTTTATAGATAAGGACCATAATGATAAAATTAACACTCTGTCTTATTGCATGAATGTGGGTTATGAGATTTTTTTATTGGTTTAGTTTATTGTGTAAGTCCCCCACCCTCCCATTCCTCCCCCACCCAATCCTTCCATCCCCTTTTAAATTGCAGGGTCTAAATTGTTAATTTGTAATTAAAATAATAATAGAACATTCTTCATCAAAGCAGTGTAGAGAAAACCAATTAGTACAATGTAGACCCATGTTTTATTCATACTTTGGGCCATCTAATATAAATGCTGTTATTTTGATTAAATAATGCTTGAGTGGTTTCTCAATTTGAAGTTAGTATCTCTAAGGAAGGTTCATTGGTGCCTTCAGCAGGTGCTTCCAGCTCCATCCCAGCAGTCGCTGCTGAGTTGGATGGTAAGTGATAAGAGGAGACAAAAATCACAGTCAGAAACACCTTGTTTCTGGCAAGTGTAGCTCTTTCGCTGATGATGAGAATATAAGACTCCAGTCTGGTGGATCAAACATTTAGACCTGTGAATTAAAGAAACAAATCGCCAAGCCTCCCAAATTGGATGAAACCTAATAAAGTCAAATTATTCTCAATATGTCAAGTTAACCTCCTTAAAATAAATAAGATTCCATAATGGGCCAGAGTATGTTTCTTGATTGCTCGTATGTCAGATGTTTTGTGACATAAGTAACCAGGTAGCTTTTGGTAAGTGTAATCTATGATACTGAATCAATGTCACGAGGGCCACTTCATTCACATCT
>PVHP010005633.1:43114-64475 GCA_004024765.1 Zapus hudsonius
AGAATTAGAATTGCTGGTTACAAGGAGATTGATATATCTGATATATTTTTTGTCTACTCATTAGTGATTGCTCTTTTTTTGATAAATGTCCTCTTTGGACATATAATCCAAATCTTTAACACATTATGTCCATATATATATATATATATATATATATATATATATATATATATATATATATATATATATATCTTTAAAATCCAAGCACATAGTTCCCTAATAGCAGCTTCCCAGGAGTCCCCAGCATACCCAGTCGACTTCTCTTTTAGTATCAAGTATCCTTCTTGTTATTCTGTCCATAGGGAGAAACTTTGCTCTAGCTTTTTTCTCCAAGTAAAAATGTGTCAAGTTAAGTTAGTACATGCTTTCCTTAATCTGTAAATTGCAAAGGAATCACTGGCAGAGCTGTGGTAGATGCTGTATGAGTCTGAGTCTCCTCATATCTGACTTGACTTTTTTCCATTTTAATCCTGCTGTTGTTTTAAAACACTATGTGTCTGTGGAGGATATTGAATGTATGATCATCCTGCCACAGCCTCCCAAGCACTGGAATTGCAGAAGTTTACCAAAATGTCTACTATTCTTTAGGATGGATTCACCACATCTATTTTTTACTTGATTAATGCTGGGCCTATCTTCATTATGAATTGATAGATTTTTTTTTTCTTAGACAATAACTCATAATGGACAGGATAATCTGTCTGATTGCTTATTGGCTTCAGACCGACATTTTTTGTTAAATCTCTGAGGACTGATAACACATTACAAATTAGTCGCTTTCAGAAGTCATAAGTCAGTATACTTGATGGCATGGGCTTCCTCCAGAAGTCTGTAACTATGTATTTGCTCATTGTACTGATTCTTTATGCAAACTGTGCATGTCAAATTTTCACACCACACATATAGCTGACATTGTGGGAGCTTCCAAAACCTAGTCACCAAGCATCTAAACCATGGAATTATACAAGGACACATTTCTACTCTAGTCAGATTAAAATCTAGAAGTCACTCGAACTATCCAGTAAATAATGTTGAACAATAAATAAGTTTAGGACTGGAAACGGTTGTTTACTGGACCAAAAGACACCTATCAGTCATTTTTTTCTTCCTTCTCTATGGTAGGATTTATTAAAATCATTTTACCTTAGTGAGGATGCCCTGGAATGCTTCTGCCCATTAATGCTAAAATTTGAAAGAATGTAGCCCATTAAATCATTGTAAATTTTATATATCTTTATCTGAGAGAAGTGTCATATCCTGTGTCATAACAAGACCTCACTCTATTTGCCATTTCTTTCTCACCAAGTTTTATGAACATGAACATATAATGAATTATTAAGATATTTTCTGAGATATTGAGATGGTTTAGATATGCTCAGTGTGTACTTTTAGGGAGGGGAAAAATTAACATACCCATTGGCAAACATATAAATGCATGTTGCTGATTGCATGAAAACACAAACTGTTTAGACTTTAAAAAATAATATTGAAATAACTGAATGTCTTTGGCAAATCAAAGGATGCATACCAGATTGGTAATGTATATTAATAAACTCTACTACCAAGAATAGAGAAAAAAAAGAATAGAGACCAGGGCTGGAGAGATGGCTTAGTGGTTAATGTGCTTGCAGTATCAGGAGGCTCTGGCATGCCCATTCTCTCTCTCAATCTCTCTCTCTCTCTCTCTCTCTCTCTCTCTCTCTCTCTCTCTGTCTCTTTGCAAGTAAATAAATAAAACTATTGAAAAAGAGAAAAGAAAAGAATCTCAATCAGACATCTTCTTGTTCAGTAGGAAGTAGCATACACTTATCTACCAGAATTAACTTGGTTCTTTAAGGCTCATAGTGGAGAGTGTAGAAGTTGCCTTATTATTGCTAGGACAAAGTTGTATCAAAATGCTAAACCAGAAGCAGCCTATGGAAGGAGAAGGTTTGTTTCTAACTTACAGTTCCAAGGAGGAGATTCATCATGAAGAGGAATCAGGGCAGCAGCAGAGAGTTGAATGTCACATCTCCACAGCAGCCGGTAGGAAGCAGATAACATGAGCTAAGAGCTGCAAGCAGGGCTGAGGTATGACACCTCAAGACCTTCCCACAATGACACACCTCCTCCAGCAAGGCTCCATATTCCAATTGTTCCAACAGCTGGGGATTAAGCATCCTCATTTTATAAATCATCTTTATCACAAACACAAACACTCTCGTAGGACAGGCCCTATTCAAACCTCATAGTGAGCCAAGGAGCAATGTGACTAGGCCCACCAGCTCAGCAAATTCATATCAATATTAACGATACTAATCTCTGTCGTTTCATTCCTTCAGAAATTATATAATTTATTTGAGAGAGTGTGTGTGAAAGAAAGAGGGAGGGAGAGAGAATGTTTGTGCCAGGCCTTCCAGTCACTGAAAATGAACTCCAGACACATGTGCCACCTACTGCATTTGGATTTACGTGGCTACTGGGGAATCAGACTTCGGTCCTTTTGCTTTATAGGCAAATGCCTGAACTGCTGCTAATCCATCTCTCCAGCCCTTTTTTTAAAAATAAATATTTTATTTTATTTGTTTATTTGAGAGTGTGAAAGAGGCAGATAGAGACAGAGAGAAAGAGGGAGAGAGAGAGAGAGAGAAAGCAGAATGGTAGTTTTTAAGATTCAAAAGGGTCAGTGCAATGGGGACATCAAAATCCAGATGTTCCCAAACAAGTCTGCAATTGTGAATATTATATTTATTCAGATTGGGTGTTTCATTGCTTTTGCTTAAATTTCCACATTATGGCATTTATATCCCAGGCTTGGTGCCCATTGTCTCCACTCTCCGAGTATCTAAAATACAGGCTTCTTAGTACTTTAGCCAAGAGGGCTTTAGGGTTTCGTGGCTGGCATTTCATCTCCTGTTACTCCCCCAGCTGATCATTATCTGTCTAACAAGTACACATGGCAACTGTAACTGTCTTCCAGAATCCTATCTGGTATTCCTTATGCACATCTTAAGTTCTCTCTTTGTTTCTTTGTTATTGAGATAGAAATTTTGGAGACATTGTTGGGGCTATAGGGTCATGAGGGTGCACATGTGTAGGTACCCATGAAGTGCCAGAGCTCAACCCAATTCCTTGGCAAAGGAGTTTTCATGGAAGTCTATTCCGTCAATACTGGCAAATATTGTCAAATCTCTGAGCAAATTCTTTCATCAAGTAGTGGGAATGAGGCTTCTATGTAAAGTGACAGACATACTGCTGAAGTGATGTCAGAGAGAAGAACCAGTCTGATATTTTTTTTGCTAGACAAACAACAAGAATAGAGTATCAACAGAAACAGAGGCCTTTGAGCATACTACATTAAAATTTCCATTGGAAAGTCCCATTACAGCTTAAAAGAATATAAACTTTAAATTGCAGAATGAAATAATTGTGTGGCTATTGATTTAATGATTATAAATTTTATTACGAGCATGTAATGATTATAAATTTTATTATGAGCATGGGATAAGGCTCTGAAGAGTTGATTGCACCCAGTGGAGGTAATGTATGTTTTTAGAGGACTGTTTATGTACATTGTTAAAAATAAAGTGTAGGAAGAAGCACCTAGAAACCTACTCAAACCTATAGCAATAGTTAACATTGGAAAAGGCTAAATAAATAAAGCCTTAAATTGGAAATTTGCTGAGAGAAAGTATAAAACATTTTGAGATTTTGAATATTTTAAGACACTTTGAAAACAAATCCAGGTGGCATTTCTCTGAATAAAATGTATAGTGTGAGATAAACAGATGAATTATATCAACATGAAAATCCTATTGCAAAGAGAGGAGGTGGATTTGGACAAATTAAAAGATCTGTTTTGTGCATAGTGTGATATACCCATTATATACATAAGTGGGTGTGTTAACTGGGTCCTTAAACAAATAGATCTAGGGACAGGAATTTTAACTATCATTGAATAGGTAGCACAGATGTTATATACAGTTGTTGTGGTTTGTGACATTTGTTTGGGAGAATCAGTAGAGAGGAAAGACTGGTACAGGTACTGGTATGAAGGCCCTCAAGTAGACATTTGGGATGAAATTAATGAATTAACTAAGAATGACAAAGGCAGACAGTGGGCAGGGTAAGCAGAAATGGAATCATTCCTCTCCAAAGGAAACCATGACAGGTACTCTCAGGGATACTGAGGATTTCTCATTACTTTTAACAATGCTAAAGACAACATTAATAACATTGAAGATCAGTGTTACCTGGTCATCTGAGAAAAACACCTATTACCATCCATACTTGAAGCGGCTGGGACAACAGGGGAGACAGTCTCAAGATTGAGTCTGTGCACATTCCTCCAGAGGAGAGGGGAGGTATCATCAGCCTCTCATCTGTGATCTCACAACCCTTCCTTGGTGCATGACATCTAGTGGCCTTGGGGGAAGACAGAGAAAATAAAGGAGAGAAGATCAAGGGATGAGAACTCCACTATCATGCCATGAAGTTTTTATACCCATTGGGAAGTCTATATTGATATGTCTAAAACATTTTGTCATTAAACGATATGGGAACTTTGGAAAAAATGATAGTGGCAACCGCGCTTTTTAATTATTCAGGATGTGTATGAGTACATGACAGGTGTGAATTAGAACTTTACACTTCATTTTGTTCCCAGAACTGATGAATTCATGACAGCATCAAAGGTTTTAAAAGTTTTATGTTATTATTGTGCTTTTCTATATATTTTATAATGCACTGTGAAGTTGTTATCTTCATAGCTAACTTTGATTTCTCTTTTATAGCATGAAGAATGTTTGCTCTAAAAATTCTAAGTTGTGATTCTTGTCTACATTTTACAATCATGAGTTTGATTATCTGATATTCCTCCAGCAGATGCATGAATCAACCTTTAAAGAAGCCCCTTTCATATATCTAATTTTAGTGCTTTTATTTCAAATATGTGGTTATCCATATACACAGACAATGTAAAGCACACAAAAAGTCATGGGTGCTGCCTTCTTAGTCTCCAATTAAATTTTTGAATATAATTACATTTGGTTTCTTTCTCTTTAATGCATTTTCATAATTTGTACTCCACAAGCAATATGTTAGGGATTATACTTTCTGTTTTATTGTCACTTTGCAAAGCAGACACAGCTCCAGTTTCCAGCTTTGTGTTCCACACTGCAAGTGTTGTAGTTAACTTTCTCTGTTGCTTCACAGAAAGAACCTGAGCAAAAGCAGTTTGTGGAGGAATGGGTTTATTGGGTTTATGAACTCGAGGGGAGACTCATTCATGGCAGGGGAAATGATGGCAGGAGCAGAGTGTGGACATCACCTCCGCCATAACACTGCAAACAGCAGCAGGATGTTGTGCCAAACACTGGCAAGTGGAAGCTGGTTTATAATCCCATAAACCCACCCCTGACAACACAGATCTAGCGAGGTTGTAAAGCCCAAACTGCCATCAGCTGAGGATGCATCTATCACCCAGAATACATTCAATTGTTTGTGGGGGACACCTGGATCAAACCATGACAGGATGCTTCAAACAATGTTTGAATTTACTATGATTCTGTTACCTGTGTTCTATTTTCTGTACTATTATCATTACTTTTATTTATTGTATATCCATTTTAAATTCGCTATTTTTGCTTTTTATTTGTTATTTTAATCTAGTTATTACTTTATAAATTATGAAATGACTAAAATTTTATATTAATGTTTTGTTTTGAAATTTAATTATCGTCCCTTTCACGTACAACGGCTCTTCCTTTTCTATTTGGCATCGTCATTCATCATTTCATGAAAAAGAAGTTACCATTTCTTCCAGCTCAGTAGACATGGTAACAAATTACTCTCAAATTTTCTAGTCACAACTGCCTTCGTTTCAACTGAGTCTTAAAAAGAATTATTTTTGCTTGTTAATTCTCAATTGGTGTTTTTAATTCTATAAGCATTTGGAAAATGATCTATTATGATGTAATGTCTACTTTTTCTAATAAGTCAGCAGTTTTTCTACATTGTTTATCATGCTTTCTGCCAAATTTCAAGATATTTTAATTTCAGTATTTTAGATGTTATCTAAAGAAAGGACACACTTTGTTTATTTTTGTACTCTTCTTGCCTAGATTTTTCTGAGCTACTGAGGTCTCTTTTTATTATTCAAAATCCAAATTTGATAATTTTCATTACCCTTTTTTCAGACATTACTTCTTTTTATGGGACTCTGACTATTTTACTCTTTGACATTGTTCCATTTATCCCTGAAATTTTCTCTCCACTTCTCCCTCTTCTGTATTTCTTGTGTGGGTCTATTTTTCATTTTATCAGGTCTTAATTTTATCTGTTATAGTCTGCTACCAATGTGGAAACATGTGCTCTAAACTTAGGGCTTGGAAGACAGTCACAGAAGAATGCTGGCTATGAGGCCAGTTTGGGCTGCTAAACTTAATGAGATTCTTGTCTCCCAGAAAAAGAAAATCAAGTTGAGTTTCCCTATCAGATAATGTACTTTTCATCTGCATGTTGTCATTTGCTACACTTCACTGTTTTTTCACTGATATTAATTTTATCCACTATAGTACAGTTGCATTTTTATTAACGTTTTGAACACATTTTCATTTAAATTTTGTAGTAAATAACTTGAAGTTTATATTTAGCAACTCACTAATGCTATCTTTTGATATTATTGTTTGAGGAACAATTACAAATTTTTATGATCATATTTAGTATGTAACTCTAACATAGCACAGCTTTACTTAGACTACAAAACCTGTTATTTTCCCAGCCGCATAGCAGTTACTCCCTAGTTAACACCATGCTGCCTAGTTAATAGCAATTTTCTTGCTCAAATACTATTATATTTTCTCCTCGCAAAAGGACCACCATTATTAGCCTTTGACATTCACATCCTGGCATTGTGATTGGAGAGTCATTCCTATGCAGCAGGTAGGTATCTGTTGGGATCATCACACTCATTTCATGATATTCCTTTAATTTCTTAGAGATTATGTCACTACCCTTCATGCCCAATGCCAAGAAATGTTTGCTCACATATTTTTGTAGTTTTGTTACTGTTCATAAGAGAAAGCTTGGCATAATAGCTTTTCCATCAAATTTATAGGTAAAGCCTCAGTTTATTTTTGGATGGCTCTTGTATTCATGTAACAATCTAATGAAAAGTAGGTCTGGCTGTCTTCTGACTTTGACCATTTCTTATGTGCTACGAGTTATCATGTGTGTCCGAAAATCATTCTGAGACATCAGAAGCTCAACTTAGCTTCTGATCTTCGTGTGATATTCCTCTAAGATTTAGCTTCAGTAATAACCTATAAAGGAAAGGAGTCATAATTGTTTACTGAATCTCTAATGGCTTTTTTCTTTCCTATTTTATTCCTCAAATACTCAAAGTCTTTGATAGGTTTCCAACCATATCAAACACATTTTGTATTAATTTTGTAGATTTTTGAAATTTCTTTTCATTTGGTCACAAAGAAGCAATCAACAATTGCTTGGTGACTGACATTTTCTCAAAGGACTCCACAATTCAATGTGTCAATGTTTTTGATCTATATTCATAGCAAAAATATGTGTACAATTTACCATTTGATCTGACTATTGTATTAGTTTGTTTCATAGTTCTACTTTAGATCATAGGTAAATGCTTATCATTAAAGCAATTACACATCTTGATTGATAATTTTCTATAAATTTTAATATTGCCTGAATCACAGTGATTATCAATTAGAAATTTTTGGAAAGTAAATTTAAAATGATGATTGTGTTGTTTTGAGTAGTCCCTTTATAATTTTGTTTTAATTAAATATCAGAGAATAAAAGGATTAAGAAATTTCATTTCATTTTCAGAGTTTTGGAGTAAATATATTATTTTGATATAAGATTATTATTCAATTTAAACTATATCAAACTATAACTAAGTTTTCTTTGAGATTTTGCTGTTTAGTACTTTAGAGGGTGGCTTTTTTTTAAACAGGGTCTCACAATGCTAGCCTGGAACTTACTATCTATCCCCAGGAAGCCTTGAGCCGCAGGGACCCTCCAGTTCCACTTACCAAGTTCTGTGATGATAGATATACTCCACAATGCCCAGCTTTTCTGTGTGTGTGTTTCCCTGTGATGTATACATATGCCTTCTTGCTTGACTACCCTTTGTATGTTTCATATCTATTATTTAAACTTTAACCAGTGCATAAATAGCTATATGGATCTTCCATACAGCAATTTATTTTATCTAATTCAATGAGTTAAAAAGCATGGTTTCAATACATAACCTCAGGCACAAAATTAAATTGATAAACAAAAACTCATTACTCATAATAAATAATACTTATGTGCAATTTTAGAAACTTGAAATCAGTATAACTTGTTTTTCCCTTTGCCTAAGGCTTGCCAAAGCATGCAACTTATCTCCTTGTGTAAAATTTGAATATTTTGCTCAGTATAGATTTTTTGTATTAGTTTTTTTTTTGAGTTGTATTTATCATACCAATATATCATTTGCCTTTATTGGAGGATTTTGGAAGATTCCTTTAAGTTACGTCTGAAGTTAACACTTTATATTAGCTTTAGCTATGATGAGGGATGTTCATCAAATTCTTTAACTTTTTTATTAAATTCTTTCTGAATCTACCACTGCTGGCTTGGTATTTCTGAATCCATAGAATTGAAAACTGGTTCTGTCAGATACACTTATGTTCAGGGTCAAAAAATGTCATCAAAAGTTAAGGCTTAAAATTACATGGGAGGTGGCATTAACAGCCAATCCACAGTTCTGTTCTGCTCCCTACTCACTGTGATGTACCATCCTAAGCAACAGCCTGGATGAGGCATTTCTGACCTTAGATCAAAGGGTAGCACGAGGTATTAGGACAACATGCTGACTCTTGGAGCATCGGAGACGAAAGAAAGATCAATTGTGTTCCATCCCTTTAACCAAAGCATGTAACCAGCCTAGACCAAAATCACTGAGAAATAAATGTATAATGTTGACTTGTGTAAAGAGAATAAATGTATTAAACAGCGATGCATTTTGCCATAAAGGGGATGTTTCTAAAAGATACCTGCTCATTTCAAGTCATTTGTTCAAATGAATTATGTATAACTAATATTTGTATCTGCTTCAAATACTATTTTATTGATACAACAGACAGCCCTCTCTCTGTATTCAAATTTTCTTCATATGTTAAGAATGTCATCCATTGTAAACTACTTATGATTATTTGACCTTTATTGACAAAAGCAATTAGTTATTTCATTAATTTTAATAAATGTATAAAATAGCAAATTAAATAAACAATATGCCTATTGATAAAGAACCTACAAGTTCAGTATTTTAAATTGAATTTATATCATATAAAGTGAAAATAATATTTATTCAATTTAACAAATTTACTTGATAAAATGTAATTCAAAAATAATGATTTTATTAAGAAATATGCATTTAATTTGGAACTAGGACAACTTTTCCCATATCTACTTAACACTGTTAGGTAAATGGATACTGTGAAATTAAAAATAGTAGATGAGAGTGTTTAAGAAGAAATCATAAGGACCTACTGAGTAAAATGGTATAATCATTTGTCTATAGACTAGAAATTAACCCAAGAGGTTTATAAAATAAACTTATAAAAATCCTGGTAATTTTAGGAGTTATGCACAGATAGAATAATTCGAAATTATTAATATATGGCAAGTACATTATGATATTATGATATAAATTGGATTGGAAAATCCATTGAAACATAATATATGTACATTCAGAAATAAGTTTAAAAGGGAGAATGGTGAGGAAATCAAGGAAAGAAAGTATAAATGACTCAAGGGAAAGACAAAGGAGAAAAGAGCCATATTGGGAAAATGATAAGAAGGAGTGATATATTAAAAATGTAACTAAGCATTTGAAAGTGAGTCTATATATTCCAAAACTAAGAAAATTAGATCAAATTCACACTTTTGCATCTTAATTTTTCATTCAATGCCGATAATTTCCTACTCAAATCACATTGATTTGTGTCATTTTAAATTCAATTGATAAATATTTAGTTTTGATACTGTGATTGTTAGATTTTGTTGTCAACTTGATCTTTTTAGTAATCTTGGGTGAGTCTCTGAGGATGTTTACAGGAAGGCAGCCTCTCAGCAAGGGGCAGGATATAAAGAAGGTGAAAGAAGCTGGAAGTAAACATCCTTTCCTGTTTAATGATTAAAATGTTTTAAAAGAGATAAACTCATATCCTAGTGGCCCCTCAAATATGGATCTTCTTTTGAAGCACAGAGCAGTTTAAAGCATGACAGGTAACATAACCAAGGATGGCAAGATTCACAGTAGAGGACATGATTTGGGCCCTTATCACCTGCTCAATGTTAGTCTATAGTATCTGTCATAGTCAGTCACAGGCCGCTGTGATGAATCTTCAAACCAGGCACAATTTGGGGGAGGAAAGTATTTACTGAAACTACAGATTGAGGGGAAGTTTTATAATAGTGAAAGGGGCTGGCCCTCATTGGCAGGTCCGAGCAGAGAGAAAAACCCATCACCTACAACACACACAGAGAACAGGGAACAGGCAAGAAGGGGGGTAATTTCTTCCCCTTTATATAGCCATGGAGAGAATTTCTTCTCCTTTATATAGGCTTATGGTGGGGTCTTGTAACCCTTTCCCAGACTTAATGGCTTCCTGAGTCTCTAGGATTTCCTTCGTGCATGGCCCACATAGGAAAGGATGTTTCCTTCTAGCTTCTTTGAGCTTCTTTACATTCTGCCCCCTACTGAGAGGCTGCCTTCCTGTAAACATCCTCAGAGACCCACCCAAGATAATTTAAAAAATTCAAGTTGACAACAAAACATAACAGTCACATCTACTGACAATTTAATAACCCACATGTATATATAATGTTGATTTAATTTTTTCTCATTAGTGAAACTAAAAAAAATAATTCACACACATATTTGATTTGCCAATAAATATATTTATCATTTCATTGGCTTAGAAATTCACATTTTTAAAATGTGTAGAATATACTATGGTCTGTATGTACAAAATATATACAAATTTTGGTCCACAGATAATTTAAAGAATGACATATGGAAATTAAATGAAAAAATTAAAGTAGGACTGAAACCTCAAAGGCACAATATTTAAATTATGATACTTGAAAGTTATGAAAAATAAATGTCTTCCTGAGTAATTAAGTTTCATAAAAATTCATGTTTAATGTCATGTTAATTCAGATTACATCCAATTATATCGGAATCTATATTTACAGCAAAAACAATTAATATTTAAAAGAAAACTGTAAAATGATCGTGTTCTTATTAAATATACAGTTTTGTTCATTTAATAGAAAAGTGAATTACTCTCATAAATGCTTAGCACTAAATGAATCCTCTTATATGTTTTCAATAGTCAAATGCACAAATGGAACCTAGAAGGAAGGTCATCAGAGAATGGAGGGAGAATGATAGGAGAATGTGCTGCTCAATGTGTGTATTTAAATGTATAGGCTCAAGAGAGACCTCACATCAAGTACTACAGTGAGTTAACAAAATGATTTCATGAACTTAAATTGTTCTAACAAAGAGTTATTATGGGCTTAAAATGTTTTCAGAAGGCTAGAGCTCTTGTTAATTCTTTGTACAAATTTCTAGGTATCTGCAATCCCGCTGCTAACATTAAAGATGAGAAGGAGTTAAGGTAATTTCAAATACCTCCAGATAAATCAATTTTCTTGATAAACAGCAAGAAAACAAGGCCACAACACATAAACTATGTCTTTCTGGATAATAAGAAGTAAACTGATTCTTTCTCTACCTAAGCCCATATGCTTAAACAAAACCAAGTTCCAGACAAATCAAAGGCACTCATATTTTATAAACGGCATTTGAAAATGAAAGCAAGATACTTTGAGTAACAAATTTACTGATAAAATTATCATAATTTTCTTTTTTTCAAAGATAATGCTGTTAATCTAATGAAATATAGGAAGAATTATCTACTCCTGTCAGAGCATGGCTGCAATCTGAAGAGCTAAAGGAGAATTCAAGAAGTGGATGGATACAAAGTTTGTCTTTAGCTAGATGAATGAAATTTGACAATGTGTGTGTGTGTGTGTGTGTGTGTGTGTGTGTGTGTGTGTGTGTGTGTGTGTGTGAAGGTCACCTAGGATCACCTTTGTGACAATCTCTGGGCATACATAGCGGGAAAAGAAGTGTCTATATTGAGTTAATTGAAGTGGGGAGACCCAGCAAGCTGTGGTGGGTGTCCTGGATTGCATCATCAGGAGAAAGCTAGCTGAGCACTAGCATTCATGCTCTCTGCTTCCTGACTGCAGAGAGTGAGCAGCTTCTGTAAGCTCCTCCTCTGTCCCTCCTCACCCTCCATGGACTGAGGGATGGACTGCATCCCTTGAATTGTAAACCAAAATAAACTGTTCCTCCCATAAACTGCTGTAGTCAATATTGTTACCACAATTTGAAAAGTAACTAAGATTAAATGGCAGTTGGTTAATATTTTCATCAATGTCAGTATTTTTTTTCTGAAATTTGTGATATGAGGAAGAGAAAATAGATCAGATCAGAGACTATGAAACCTAAAAACTAATTTTTTCACTAAAGAGGTATGATTCCAAAATTAGCTTTTGTTCATTTTTGGTATCATGTTCTGAGTAGAATAGTGGCTTCCAGAGTCTGAGAGCGTAGGAGAAGAGAGGGTGGTGAATGAGTAGAAAGTTACCATCAGGAATTTAGTTCCTAATAATGTATATCTAATAATAGAAAAAAAGATTGTGCATGCATTGACTTTAAAGAAATGATAAAAACTTGAGGTGATGCAGAATGGTAATTAACCTAGTTTGATCACTATCATTCATATACATATTGAAAAACTCACATTGTAACCCATCAATGTGTACAGATTTATCAATCAAAAATTAATTTAAGTGCATAAATAGCTTAAGTTGTACTTTCACAAAGACATCTGGAATTCCTTCTGACCGCACATTGAAGACCATTTATTCGCATCAATGTTTTTTTTCCTTCATTACAAAGCTAAGCTCCTTCAGACAATTGCTAAGTTTTAATGTCTAGTTTGAGATATAGTATAGTTAATAATACTCACGTTTCCCCCCTCCACACCCTGGACATCATAGAATACAGTAGAACACCATGATCCTTGATTACCATGTTGCTGGTTGGAATTAACTTCTCAAACCATCAGTTTCCTGGTTTGCCCTGCCTGTCCCAAAGGGGTCATTTATAGAGCCTCTTGATTGTCATTAATAACAATTATTGGCATTACCTTTGTGATGCCTGTTCTTTATTAGGGTGAGTCTGAATTTGTTGTACACAATTTTCCCAGATATCTTTCACAGCATGAAATGTCTTTTCTCTCCAATAGACTTCTCTCTCAGTTCCTGCTTTGTTTCTTCCTAACACATTCTCTCCTTCTTGGCCACTTTGACTCCTCTTCCTCCTCAAGGTGTAGCCCTCCACATATCAAATGTGCGTCTTTATACTGTCATCTCTGCAGCACTTTGACTCCTACCTTCAATGCTGAGCCAAATGCATGAGGTTGGGGTCTGGGTTCCATTTAAATGAATGAAGTCCAGGCCCAGATATGACCTCTCACACAATGAATTTTCCTTCTGGTGTTTATAAAACCCTCTGATACATAACAGAACATTTAAAATAATCAAAGCACAATGTTTGCTAAGGAGAATGAAAGTGATCCATTCTTACTTCAGAACATTCAAATGTTAAAATTTTTAATAGTTATTCCGGAAAATTGACTTATTTTCCTTTCTTTTTCTAAGTAGGAATTTTAATCACCACCTTTCCTCTCCAGCCTTGTGAGTCATTGTTTAAATCCCACATTGAAAACGAAAAGAATTAGAATCCACAAGAACACCCTTTATATTTTAGCATAGTCCATAGAATTTGTGTTTTTATTGAGCTAAAATCCTGTGGAAATACACTCTGAAAATCTGATTGTAATTTCAAATTATTGCAGTCTTTGAAATACTAGATTTGAGAGGAGTAATATCCCATAATGCCGATTTTAATACCACATTAAAATATGGCTAGTGTACCTAATATTTCTTTGATCTGGAAAATCTGAAATAAAAGTTGTATTTTCAAGATTACCTATTCTTCCTGTTTTTAAATTGCTCTGTATTTACTTGGTAAAAAACGTACCAAGGCAAGCAATTCATTTAATCCATATTCAAATCACCCACCAACTTTTCCATCAAGCACTCCCAAGAAGATTCTGACACAGCCTCTCTCTTCTCTGTAAAGTGGTTCCACGTGGCAGCACATAATACACAGTGTAATTTAAAGGAAGGTGATAGAATATTGGCATCAGCCAATTGTTGATGTCAAGAGAGAAAATGCAATAAAGGTTTGCCTATTACTGAAGGAACCTAAGGTGATTTGTGAATCCCATCCACTGTCCAAAAACACATATAAATCCCAATGCTATTATCAATAGCAGTAAACAAGTTTCAAAGATTAGGTAAAGTCAGCCCTTGAGCCCTTAAGGCTTAAAAAGACTTCTAGGATGAACTGAAAATAAGGGAGAGAAAATCTGCTGAAAACTGAAGCCCGTAGTCATTTATGTGTATTTTAAATCAAGGTAAAAATAATAAAAGTACCAACTGATGTGATTTTCCTCATCAGCCTTGGTTATTCAGAATCCACTGTGACATATTTCCCAAGAAAATATTATGGATATTTAAAAGAACAAAACAATTCATGTAGCATATAATGCATTAGGTATACAAAGCATATCTTATATCTTGGTCTTATGTAGCTTCTGGAAGGCCATGTGTAAGCATCCTAAAGTCAAACATTGAAATTATTTCTGTTGAGAAGGTGTGAATGGGAGGGGGATTTCATTGATTGGGTCTTGAGTGTAGAATTGTAAGGAATGCTTATGGATTATTCTCTGAAGAGGAGAAGCCAAATCTTAATCACTGTATCAACTCCCTATCTGAGGACATAGTAAGAAGATTATCTGCAAATCAGAACAAATAACCTCACTAGATATGAGATTTGGTGGCAACTTGATCTTGGACATGAGCCTCCGATTCTATGAGAAAAATAAAATGTTTATTATTTATATCACCCTACAGAAACCCAAATTGGCAAGCTTCTTATTAAGACTCCCATACACCAAGGGACGTAGATCAATAAACATATTATGACCACAGGAGGCTGGACCAGGAGGAATTTGCAAGCTATCCAGCTCCGTGGGACATGTACTGACAAAGTCCTATACAACCTGACCATTGTACAGCAGATGGTGATGGCTGTAGGGGAATTTTTTTTTAATCCTTTATTCTCAAAGTAACTCCTGAGTGATTTCAGTACATATTTAAAATGAAAAATCAAAGAAACATGGCTAAATCATCAAAAGACAAATAAAAGATTAAAATGATATCTTCACATTAGAATCTTACATTCAACTCCAGTCCTAGAAATATTTAACAAAATATTATAGTAAATCAAAGAAAATAGAAAACAACATGTTTTCCTTTAAGGTTTTACTTCCTAGTGGAGAAGATATATCACAAACACAAAATTATACTATAATCTCAAAGTATTTCTTAGAAATAGGATTACAATTGTGTGGGAAGTAAGAAGGATATTAAGTGAAAGAAAGTTCCAGATGCATTTCAGGTGAATTACAAAGAACACAAAGGATTTTACCAGTTAGGAATGAAGATAAAACAAGTGGATTACCAAACACATCTACGTGCGAATTTATGACTAGAGAATGATTTTCTATGGTTGACTTAAAAGTTCTGAATGACCTGTTTGATCAAGGGGAGAGGAAACACAGTAAATACTAAATATTGCTATATAAGTGTTTAGCTCAAAATCATCTTTTCATGTATTTAAAATTTTTTCATCTTATGTAATGGTGGTTATCATGAAGGAAAGAGTTATGAGAACTTGCTGAACACCAAATATCGACTCATATCAGGCAGTGCCTAAGAAACAAAGTGTCATTTCCATTTTCCATCAAAAGAAGGAAAAAGAAAAAAAAGAATATAGATATACATAGAGCTACTAAAGAATAATAGGAATTGAGAGATATGAAAGAGATGGCAATATATTTTTCCACATTTTAAAAATATATTTTAGTATATGAATAATAAAATATTACTTCATAAATGGAAGAAATTTGATATGAAAATAAGTCCTTTTTATTTTAAAACGATTTAAAAGGAAAGTTGTGAGAGAAGCGAAAATGCCTGGAAACAGAGATGAGCACATCATACCTTGTGCTGTTTTGAATCAAGCTTTGCAGGGCCAAGCAGTACACTAGTGGAGGTTCCTGCCGCATATGCCCAATGTTAATCACAGTGAGACGGATGGAGCCTGGAGAAGAGCTGTTATATTTACCTTTGAAACAATTCAGAAGAGAAGTTAGAAGTGAAGAATTCACTTCCAGGGATCATTTCTATAGTCGGAGAAATTAGAAGGGAATAATCTGAAAAATAGAAAATCTGGAAATAGAAAAACAAAATAAATTTGCTAAATTTTTACTGAAGATATAAAATATTTCAAGAGTGCTTTCAAATGGGCTAATTAAAAAAAGATACATGTCGTGCTTTCTGATAACATTATTTTATAAAGGAACATAAAACATATTGTTCAATTATCAACTATCCAATAACAATTACCTCTAAAGCAACAGCAATTCTTTAATGCACATTCGTTTTCTTGGCTTTCCCCCATCGACTTTATTTATCCTCTTTTATTTTACTTATTTATTTATTTATTTGCCCCTTTGCTGACTCACTAGTCCCCATTTGTACATCTTGATTTCCAGGGAAAATATGCAACAATCTCTTCTCCTCTTTGTATTTGTTTATGTTCAATGAATTATTTTATTCATTTGTTGTTTCCTGAAGCTTTATGACATCCTCTGCTACCCAAATAAAGTATTTCAATGTCTCTTGGCTCCTTTCAAATGTCATAGAATAAGCTGATTACAAAGGTGATCTGAGATTACACTTCAGTAAAATTTAAGATAGCAAAACAAAAAAATGGTAGAATAAACATTTGGTAGGGTAGCCAATAAAAATAACAAAAACAATGATATAACCAATAACACCAATATGATATTGTCTTAGGAAAGGAACAGTCATAGTCGAAAACGTGTGTTACTCCATGCAGTCTTTCAGGTTGGATCAATTTATAAAATTCCACACTGTGATAAGGATGAGAAATGTTCAGAACCTAATTGGCTTAATGAAGGTGAACAGAGCAGATCTGAGCTTTTAGGTCATAGTCACATAAATTTTCCCTGACAGAATGTGTCAATTTATTAATTGCAACATAGATAAGATGTTAAAACCATTCAGTTATATCTATTCTTTAGCCATATTCAAAGCCACATTCAATTAAGATAAATTTTAGTCAACTGGAAAATCACAGCATGATAAGCATACAATAATCCATATAAATAGCATAAAAACAGACACCATAATTTACCCAGAAGCTCATGTGCATCAGCAAATCAAAGAGTAAATTCCTCTTTAATGATGTGATTTTTCGCACATCCTATTTCT
Source organism: Zapus hudsonius (assembly GCA_004024765.1). Taxonomy (NCBI): domain Eukaryota; kingdom Metazoa; phylum Chordata; class Mammalia; order Rodentia; family Dipodidae; genus Zapus; species Zapus hudsonius. The sequence goes on from PVHP010005633.1 coordinate 60,686, forward strand.
GCAAACATTTCCAATTACTTTAACTTTTTTAGTTCACCTGAACGTACTTATTTATATCTTACACTAATAAAAGCTTCAAGTACAATAACAGTTTGATCAAATTTGTTTTCTGAGCACATCTATATACAATTATGATTTGTGCAGCTTAGAACAGGTAGAAAGCTAAATATCATCTTAGTTTTCTCTTCTAAATAATTGAAAGTTTTAAATGAATGTAGGCTGCAGTTTTACTGAAGAGAGAGCCTAATGTCAAATCTGTATGAGAAGGGCTTAAATTAAAATTATGTGGGTGATTTAAGAAAATACTTCAATGAAAGAAGCACAAAAAAGAAAGGGTCACAGCATTGCTACAATCCGGATACTTAGAAACTGGAAAATGTTTGATATAATTTTGGGAAATATTATTAATGTATATTTGAGCCACAAGAATGAAGGTCTTATCAGTGTTCTAGGGATTCTCTTGGCTCTTTTAAGCCCTTCTCAGACAGAATTCAGCAAGATGCTCAGACAGGAAGGACAAGCAGATCATTAAAGTGAATGTACCCACAAGACAGAACCGTCATCAGCACACAGGTTCAGGGGCTAGAATCTGTTATTTCCCCTTCTGCATTTGGCTTTGGAATGCTTCCCTTCCCACCCTCGTTTGTCCCTTCAAGTTAAGCTTCTTTGAAAGGTTTATCTCTTCTAGAGTAGTAATTTCCTGCCTGAAATAAATTTGAACCAGAAATGCTTTGCCTTTTTTTTTTTTTGTGATTGCTCGTGATTTTATGACTCTGATTTACAACCTACTGCTTGTCAAGACATACTATTATTTTGAAGAGTTGTTCTAAAATGAAAGTTGGAGTCAGAGTTTCACAATTATTGGCTGGCTGCAAACCAGGATCATAGGATCTAAAGTGATCTATGTAAGTAGAACAGTCCTTTTCAAAACACCAATGAGCTTAAAAATTTCTCTATGTTTTCTTTAGGTAATTTCATTTGTACACTTTTTCGTCATTTGTACACATTATAACTTCAAGTCTTTAAGTCATTCATAGTTGATATTTATAACCCGCCAGAGATAAGGGTCCTGCGTCATTTTTCTCCATGTGAGTGTCCTGTTTTCCCAATTCTTTTTTTTCATCCTTCCTTTCTTTGTATTCATTTATTTTTGCTGTTTTGAAGAAAACTCTTTATGTGATTGAGATGGGCCTTGAATTTATGATCCTCCTGCCTCCACTTCCAAGTGCCACACCAGCTTCCCTGAGTCCTTTATTGGGAAAGATAGGTATTCAGGACATCTGCCGAATGCAGATTGCTTGACAGCTTCACTTCTGTCCCTCTTAGTTTCTCCTATTCATCATTGTGTCTGCTGTGAAGAGCCAGAGGCCTCACACTAACTACAAAACACATTTCTGATCTTTAATATGAAAATAAATTGACAGAGACACTCTACAAAACCGTGTAGAGGTTTATCATGCATTGTCATGTATGTACATAAGGCACTGAAGTGGGAGTATAAAGGGGAATACTGGGAGGGGAAGTGATTTATGGCTTTTCCATGATCCTTACAGGTCCTGTGTTTGGGTGGTAGGAACTTTACATATGGAGCTATCTCCCCAGTCCTTGGAATGGGAATTTGAACAAGATCTCTGGGACATTCCTTGCCAGGAAGACATGCAGTAGAGGAAGTAAACAGGAAGGGGGAGGCATGAACACAGAGGACACACAACTCCGTCTTTTACCTGAGACTTAGAAGGAGAAATTTAGTACTTCCTGAATGTCAATACAGAGAGAGAGCCTATGCTTAGCAGAACTGTCAATATTGAAATATCTATATCTATATCTATAGATATAGATATACCTATTCACTTCTTTGGTGATAGGATTATAAATTTAATCATGAGCCTGAATGGTCATTTTAATTATATTTTATTTGAGAAGAGGGTTGGTAACTTTAAAAATGAGGGAGAAAGAAGTGAAAAATAATTCATTTTGCTTTTTATAAAACAAACTATATTATAGTGTCAGAATCATGGTTGAATAAAAAAGGTTAAAGGCTCTGATAACCTACCAGCAATTTAGTCACGTTTAATAAATCCTCACAGGTCATAAGTAAGTGAAACATTTCACAATGTCCTTAAAAGATGACCAAACGGAGGGGATGGCTCGGCAGTTATAGGTGCTTGCTTGCAAAGCCTGATGGCCCTGGTTTGATTCCCCAGTGTCCACATAAAGCCAGATGACCAAATTGGCCCATGTGTCTGGAGTTCATTTACTGTGGCAAGAGGGCCTGTCATGCCCATACTTATGCATCTTCTTTCTCTCTCAAATAAATTATATATTTAAATTATATATACATATATATGTATATATATATAATAAAAAATAATCCCAAATGCAATAAACTCCACCAAGGTCTTTAAGTTACAGCTAAAGTGTAAAGACCATAAAAATTCTTGCTAGTGAAATGGGGTAAGTAGTGCTGGTCTGAGGTTACAAAGCCTTTATCAAAGGCAGATATGGCGGACAGAGGGTCTTGCTGTAACTTACAGACCTGTAGACTGTTCACCAAAATCCTCCTCTTATTGGCATCTTAAATACAAAATGAATTTAGTAACAGCAAAACATGGCCCCTGGTGTAGCACCATTAAGAAAAGCTCGTATTTCAAGCACTTTGTCCTTATTGTATTTTCCTTGGAGGGGGTTGAGAGTCAAGCCCTGGATGAGGATCATTTTTATGTACCATTTTATATGCTCATTTTCGTCTCTTGATTTCCTCCAATCTACGAAAATTTCTCTTTGCACTTATTGCTGAAAAATGAATTATCTTTATGGATGATAAAAAAGCATAGCTAATTTGTCTAAACCACTAACTGATTTATATTTGGGTGAAACTTACTAGAAACCTTGTGTTTTATGATGGAGGATGCCAATCAATCATCTTTGTTTTCTTTTTAAAAGATTCAAAATTAATTTCATAACAAATTCATGGATAAATAACATTGCATAATTTCCCTTTTTTGAAACTTTTTTCTTGTAGAAGTATTATCCACCTTACCAAAACCACGATATGTTAGTCCATGTTCACTCAGCAACATAGCATCTCAATTGCATGTGTAAAGCAGAACTTCAGGTGGTCAAGAGAAGAGTGTTTCACAAGGGGACACATGGGGAAAGCAGCTGCTCTTTGCAATCAAATTTGCTTTTTTTTTTTTTTTTTGCAAACTGCAGGTTGTCTAGTAAAAATGCAAACTTTTTTTGATTCAGTGGTTTATTAAATATAAGAATTTTTTCACCTTCTAGGATTTTATTTTGAGCACACAATTTTCAGTTTATCTGTAAAAACAGTTCATCAGTAATAAAATTATGCAATTCAAACATGTTCCTATTCCTTCCTCATATTTTTTTTATTTTTATTTTTTTTAGATTCTTTTTTTTCCATTCTTTTTTTTTAATTTTTTTTTTAATTTATTGTCCATAATGAGTTACAACATTTAGTTGGCAAACAATGAGTTGTTATCCCCAATTCCCCACTGCCCTCCCCTCCCCCCTCCACTGGATAACCTCCTCCTTGGGTCGTCTGGATCAGTCCTTGTGACAGGAGACCAGGGATAGCCTAGTATTCAGCCAGGTTCTCCTGGCCATGCCTCTGGATAATCTCCCCCACCACGGCTCTTACAATCTTTCCGCCCCCTCTTCCGCATAGTTCCCTGAGTCGTGGTGGATGAGTATTAAGGCTGCTTTAAGGTTGTGAGCTTAGGGGTCTTTGTGTCGAAATCATTGGTTTCTGTCTCACTGGCTTATCCTG
>PVHP010005634.1:0-27921 GCA_004024765.1 Zapus hudsonius
GGCCTCTTTATGGTATCCCATAGATTCCTCAAATTTTGCTCACTTGATTTCTTGAATTTATTGAAACCTATGACATCCTTATTAATTCATTCTGACTATCCCTCAACTTCTTAGAGTCTGTCCTCCAGATTGTCAACTCTGGGACTGATTGATTCAAGGGAGGTTTTTAACATCTCCTTTTCATTATTGGTTTCTGCTAAAATTTTGTTTATAGTCACCAATTCTTTGGTGAGATCCCACTTCCAATCTATTTTTGTTTTTGCTTGGGATTCCTGATAATAATTTTTAAGTTTTCTGAAGTCCTCATCAAATTTAATCAATTGATTTTCTAGTTCCTCCCTTAGTTGATTAATCTTCAATTCACTTAATGTGTTTCTGAATTCATTCATATTTCTTTCCATTAAATTCAGTCCGGAGTCTATGCTTGAGTTGGTAAGCTTCATCTCATTCATGTCTTTTCTCATAATTTCCATATCAGCCATTAACTGTTTCATGTTTGCATTGCAGTTTAGTCAGGAGTCATATTAATCTCTCTTTGTGATTGTATTTGTGCTGCCTCTACTTCCTTTCCACTTTCCTGTTCCATAAAGGGACTAGGGGCCCTGGGTTGGGGAGTTCTGTCTTTGATTTCTGTGGGTTTTTTTCGTTTGTTTCTGCCCATGTCCAGGTAGGGGAGTAGGACTCAGGCACCCTGGGGAGTGTTATTCAGCCCACTTTACTTCTTGGCAGTGGCGTGTGATCCCTGGTACTCACTGAGACTGCCTGTGCCCTCCTGGCAGGTTCCTGTCTGAACCGGCCTCTGCTGAGGTTCCCAGGTATCTGCCTGAGGTCTGGCCCCGGAACCAAGCTAGGTCAGGTTGCCCAAGGATCACCTCTATACCTGTGTATGTAGGGGGTTCGTGGTGAGAAATGCGCCTAAGGATTGGGTACTGGAGGGAGGGGGGGCCCCCCGCAAGGGGAAGCCACTCAATGGCGACGACCGTGAGGGGACAATGGCGGGAGCTTGTGGTGGGGGAGGGTTCAGCTCTGGGTTCCCCTGAGGAGCAGAGAGCCAATGGGGAACCCTGTGGTGGTCCCGAAGCTGAGGAGAGGCTGGGCTTGGGTTCAGGTCCGGCTGTGATTCAGGGCCTGGATCCCAGCTGGAAAATCAAACCTCCATGGAGAAACAGCCCATGCCCTCCTGGCAGGTACCCATCTGAACCAGCTCTGCCTAGGTTCCCAGGTATCTGCCTCAGGTCTGGCCCCTGAACCAAGCTAGGTCAGGTTGCCCAAGGATCCCATCTGCCTGTGTATGTGGGAAGGTCATGGATAGAAGTGCATCTGAGGATCGGGTGCTGGAGAGAGGGGAGCACCAGGAGAGGAAGTCGCTCAATTGGCTGCACGGGCAGGAACCTGCCGTGAAGGGACAATGCCGGGAGCTTGGGGTGGGGGAGGGTTCGGCTCTCCGCTCCTCTGTGGAGCAGAGAGCTACTGGGGAACCCCGTCTGCGCTGACACAGGAGCTGGGGAGGGGAAGGGAGGGCCTGGGCTCAGGTCCCCCGGTGTCCAAAATTTGGATCCCAGCTGGAAAATCAAACCTTTATGGAGTCCTGGCAACGCTGTTACTCATCCACCATCTTGCTCCGCCCCCTATTGTTGTTTTTGAGGGAGAGTCTCACTCTAGCCCAGGCTGACCTGGAACTTACAGTGATCTTCCTTTCTCTGCCTCCAGAGTGCTGGGATTAAAAGTATGCACCACCACCACACTCAGCCAGCTGGTTTTAATTCTTATCTCTAAATACTTGATTTCCAAATGGTACTGCTTCAATTAATTCTTCATTCTAAGTTGATTTTTACTATGAGGAAACTTTTGGCCCATTGGGCAGGCTTTCAAATGCAGGTCATGAGATGTAAAAGTGGCTAAATTGATCAGGCTTCCAGGAAAGTGTATAGCAAGGATCTAACACATATTGCAACCAAAATATAAGATTTGTAATATTCAGAAGAAGTGGGAAGAAGATGAATATATACATTATATCTTTTAGAAACTGTTCAACTCTTGCAATAGGAGTTGTGATGTTCAACTCTTAAGTGACTTAAAAAAAATCTAGCTTCTTTATGCAATGCTAAACTACCCCATTCCTTTTATTTTTTAAGGACTTCTAAACATCAATGGATGTTTTTCACATACATGAAGATGCCTGTCTCAATTTTCTCTTTTTAAATGAATGTCACTTTCTATTTGGATATTTAGAAACCATACTTGAGTCTGCTGGATATGTGTATTTCAAATTGAAGGACATAATCAGTTTTCTTTGGGAACAGCTTCCTGGATTCCAAGAAATATTTGTCACAAATATTTTGTAAAACTCAGTTATGCAAAAGGCACTGATTAATACAGTTGTCTTCCCTTTAGTTACTGAGTGATTCATCAGCAACTTACCAGCCTTCAGGAAGAGGTTCATTTAAATGGAAAATAACAGTTAAAATCTCCAGAGGATTATTAATTACCAACTGATTCCCTAAACCTATTGACTTAGATAATGAAAATTGTTCCTACACAGTATGTCTCCCCAAGATGCTTGTGAGTGCACACACTTACAAACACAATTATCTTTCCTAAGTAATGGTCTAATTTTTATTCTATTATTATCTTCAAAAATAGAGCTGAGAGCAGGAAGCTACAATTCTGGATTATTTTTACAAAAAACAATTTATATGCCTCTTTCAGTAGCTATTGTTTGTATTTAATAATTACTAAGTCTATTTCCTGTGGAAAATATAAAATAAATGTTACAAGCACTTCTTCAGATTAAATTATTTTAGTTCCCTTGCATTTGAATTAAGCCTTTGTAAACCATTATTAGCACAATTTCTGGTCAGAAATATGTATGATATCATTACAGAGCCATATAAACTTTTCTTTCAAGAATACTTTTCCTACATAGTTCTTATGCTTTGGAAATCTGGAAATCCATTATTATGCATAACTTGATGCTTGACTCTATTCTTAGGCTAAAATTATCTTATCTCTGTTCTATTTTATGTAATTGTATATGTGGTGCTCATGAAATGAATATGCATAGGAAGCAACATTCTGGAACTTAGATTACTCATAACTAATATTTTGATGGAAGTTCCTGTCATTTAAGCAGAAAACACTAAGATATTTGCTATTACCAACTATAGAGCCAGCTTATTTAGATAGTATAATCAATAGTAATCTAAATAAATATACCATTTAGATAGAAAGTCAGCTAATTTCTGTGCATAATTTTAAGTTTTTCCCCAGCCAGTCAGGTTTGTAACAATAGTTCAAGACAGCATTGTGTACTGTGATTTGGAGTCATCATGCATACAGGTCACCTGAGGTTCTTGCTAAAAAGGCAAATCTTGGACCCAGTTCTCTGGCTGTATTTATTTTGTAATAATTATGTCTTGGCAATCATAATTATTTGACTAGTCATCAGCACTTACCATGTGTCAACCACACACTGCTGGAATGAACCTCCAAGCCAGGCACAGTTATGGGAAGAAAGGATTTATTGAAGCTACAGACCTAACGGAAGTTCCATAATGGCAAATGAGGCTAGGAGCAGAGAGAAGAAAAACCATTACCAGGACCACACACACACACACACACACACCAGCAAACAGGTAGGGGAGGGGAAGAGAGAGATTTCTTTCCCCTTTATATAGCCTAAGGGTGGGGTCTTACAATTCTTTCCCAGGCTTATTGACTTCCTGAGTCTCTAGAATTCCCTTCCTGCACTATCCTCCCAGGAAGGATGTTTGTTTCTAGCCCCCCTTAGCTTCCTTACATGTTGACCCCTACTGAGAGGCTGCCTTCCTGTGGACATCCTCAGAGACCCACCCAAGATTACTAAACAGGTCAAGTTGACAACAAAACCATCACATCATGGTTCCATTTTTTTTCTTGGCTCATTTTATGGGTTGGGTGGACTCATTGATTTTAGGCTTCTGATGGTGGTACCAGCAGCAACGTGGAAAGCACATGGGAGAGAGAACCGGTTGCTCAACTCATGGCTAGGAAATAAGAGAGAGGACACAAAACATTTTAAGGAGCAAGCAGATTGTATTCCACAGAGGCTGTGATAATTTACATGAGAACCAAAAGTGCAAAAAAGTTCCATGTCCTCTCCACATTTTTTATTCTGTATTATTTTCTTAAAGTAACTTTCCTAGTGGTTGTCCATCAATCTCCCATATGATGATCTCCCATCGTAGTTTAAGTTGAATTTCCCTGATAATCTGTGATGCTCCATACCTTGTATTTCTTCTCTGGAGAAATATCTTCCCAAGTCCTTTGCTCATTTCTTAACTGAATTGCTGGGTTTTATGCTATTGAATTGAGGATGACATGCTCTGTGAGTTTTAAATGATTTTTCTTTTATTGCCAGTCTTTTTATAATATTTTTAATAGTTTTATTTATTTGAGGGAGGGAGAGAGAGAGAGAGAGAGAGAGAGAGAGAGAGAGAGAGAGAGAGAGAGAGAATGGCCATGCCAGAAACTCCTTTGTGCATCTGGCTTTTATGTGGGTACTGAGGACTCAAACTTGAGCCTACAGGCTTTGCATGCAAGCACTTTTAACCATTTAACCATTTCCCCAGTCCCTATAATTTTAATATAGTATGTTATATTGATTGATTTTTATATGATGAACTATCTATTCAGACTGTGAGTAAAGCCACCTTGGTCATGTACACATGTGTATAATCCTTTCAATATTCTATGAAACTTAGTTTCCTGGTATTTTGTTAGGAAGTTTTATATCTATATCAATAAAAGACCCTGTTTTGTAGTGTCATTGTCTAGCTTTAGAATAGAGTGATCCTGACTTAATAGGATGAGTTAGAACATGTTCTGTCATATTTAATATATGAGAGATTTGAGGATTGACATTCATTTTTTTAAGAATCTTTTTTATTTTATCAGTGATGACATCAGGTCCAGAATTATACCTCTGCCTCCCTAGTGCTGGGATTAAAGGGGTACACCACCATGCCGGGCTCCTCTTTGGAGATTTTTGATTGTGACTCATTTTCCTTACTGATTATAGGTCTAGTTCTTTGTAATTTAGTCTTGGTTAGTTTTTGTTTCTAAGAATTTTAAAAATATAACCTAGATTACCCAGTTTGTTGTCTATTTTATTGCACTCTCTAACAATCTATTTTTCTTTCTGTAGTACTTCCAATTCTGAATTCTGTATTTTAATTCTTCTTTCCTGCTTTTGTTGGTAGTCCACTTAGCCAGAGTTTTCTATTTTTGTTTTGCTTTTACCTTTTCAAAGTATCAACATTTTTTTGTTTTCTTCTCTTCTTGATTCCATCGATATTTCTACTCCAGTGTTTGTTATTTCTTTCCTCTTCTAGCTTTGGGTTTAGTTTGTTCTCCATCTAACAGTCCCTTGGATTATAAAATTAAGTTTTGTTTCATTTTTTAATTTTAATTTTTATAAAAGGTTATACTCTTATATCCCCTTACCCCAAATCCTGCTTCCTTGAGGGCCTTCCTCAGTGGGATTGTTGGTATTCATTGTGCAGTCATGAAGGCCTCATTCTCTGTGTGTGTACATGAGGGTGTGAGGGGAGGAGGGAACACTATGACAGGGTATTCCTACCCACTCTGTGGATCTTGATCCTTCAGCCCCCTCTTATGCAATGTTCCCTGAGCCAAAGCAGGCCTGTTAGCAGTCTGGTTTATATTAAGTTCTCTATAGCCTCTGGATTTCTGCTTTGATGGGTTTTGATTATCCACACTGTCCATCACCATCCCCCTGGAACTGGTTAATGCTTCCTCTGCAATTATTCCTGGGTCCTAGCTGATGTGCTAGGGGTGTGGTGGGCAGTGGTTAGATATCTTTTCTTGTCATATTGATGGATCTTGGATATCTTCATTTTTCTCTGCCATCTTTAAAATAAAATAGATGGTACAACCAAGAGTGAGAGCAGCTTGGATTTAAGGGGGTAAGCATAGTTATTTGAGAGACTTTTTTATGTGCAAGCCCACTCTTCTTGTCCAGAGAGCAGTGGGGGCTTCTCTCTGAAGTCTGAGTTTCTTGTTCATGGGATTCTGACTTAGTTCCTAGAATGAGATATGTGTTCTCTCCCCCTGAGAAGGTCTCATGTCTAATCCGAGAGTAGTTGGTTACCTGCAAAGCTTTTGTGCCTCTATTGAACAAGTGTATACTTCTTACCTGGCTGGTTGATTTTGCAGCTTGCAGGGTTCTTCCCTGCTTACTCGGGTGTTGGTGACCATGGTCTCCCAGAAGCTTCCATAGCACTTTACAGCTTTATGAGAGCAAGCCAGGAGGGAACTAATTTCCTTCTCATCTCCAGCATGGTGGTTCAATGTCCTGTCATGACAGGCTGTGGTGTCTTCAGCAATAGGGTCTTCCCTTTTAGCTATGGCAGATAACTAAGTGCTTTGTCAACGACATGCATTATTTTGGGGACTTCATTGGTCTCTCTGACCAACAGCTCACTGTGAAGGTAACCAAATTCTGGACCAGGAAACTACCAGCCAAAGCCCATAGTTTTGGGATTAAGCTTTTTCTGTCTTCTACTGGGCATTTCTGTCCAGACTGTATCTATTTTCCTTTTATTGGAGATAATATATTATAGAATGTCATCCAAGAGGAAAGTTTTCATGGTATTGAAAAGTTAAGGTTTTAATTGAGCTTTCACCCATTTTCTAATTGTAATTGCATGTAGCTCTAAGATTTCCTTAGCATCACTTTCTCTGCATCTCCTAAATTTTGATTGTTAGGTTTTCTCTTCCTTTAACCTCCAAGACTTCACCTGAAACAATAACAAACTATTTTCTCTTCTTTCCTCACATATCATTTATCTACCCTCTTCAATACTTCAATAACTTTCTTCAGAACTGGTGAGGAAGGCATGGCTTTACAGTGCTCATGGCTGCATGGTTTTGTTTCTAGATCAGGAATGAACAGAGTAGACAGAAGAGGGATCGAACCGAGGTAATCCTATGGCAGGCTGAGGAGTGTGCTGGAACAATCGCAGGAAAGGCTAGTAGCACTTAGCTATAACTTGATCACACTTCTATAATGTAAAGTTTACCCAAATTATCAGCAATTTCCAGCTTGGTTACAAAAAAGGCCTCAGGAGAATATCTCCTGTTGAATTATTTTTGTGTATACATATCTGGTTTTGATGAAAATCAACTGAAAGTGCCGAGTTTAATCTTAGCTCCTAGCAGAAATAAAGGAATGCTACAAGTCATAAAGTAGAGCACAAGTATTTGGCAGAAACAGAGCTCCACATTATGTGCCTCAGCCTCTCCTCTGCATGGAAGTTACAGAAATCTTTTTTCATGATGGGAAAATTCAGAGCTTGGGCTAATCTTAATCAGATCATAGGGAATGCAGCAATTCTGTTTGATATGTGAGTTGCAGAAAGCACTGATATTTTAACACCTGAGAAAATGTTGAGACATTAAGTTCTTTGCCTGAAATTTGAAGCACGACTGTTACATAGAGTATTATTTGGAGTACATCTCAAGAAGGTGAAATAGAAAATAAGAGGAATGTGGAAGGAGAGCCTAGATGTAGCATCACTAGCTGGAAGGGGGGGGGGTCAAGAGTCACGTCATTTCCACACGCCTGTTCCTCATCACGGATCTTGTCCTTGTTTCTTCCCAGTGTGCATGGGTTAACTTCTGATCTTGGCACTGGTGCCCACAGCAGGGTGCCAGCGTGTGCTCAGACACTTCTAGGTTTGCCGGTGAGTGATTTACTCTCTTATTCTCCAACTTCATGGACAGATCAGAAAGATAAGAAGAGATTGCCCAGACTGGCCCTAAACATAAAGATAACCTGATGTCTTTCTTTGGCTTTTCCAGTAGCTATTTCTCCCATTCTCCCATTGTAACAGTCATCGCCGACTCCTTCTACACCTTCTCTCTCTTACAACCTGTTCCCTTAAGCTTGCTCTCCATTTTCTAATTGATTAAAATGTTCTACCTATTTAGTGTATGCCTTCTCAGTGGGAGTCTTCTGTCTTGGCCACTTGATGATTTGGGTTGCCCATGATTGTTCTTACTACCATCATTCATTTTAATTACACAAAATTAGATTGCCTTCATCATGTTAACAGGTGTTAGGGGAAAATTCTGGGCTCCAGGAGTCCCCAATAGGCCACCCATCTAAATACATCAGTGAAAAAAAAAGACAAATGGTCAAAAGCAGAGAAAGGAGATTTGATCATTTTACATTGAGAAATAGAACAGATAACGGGATCGAGCAGTCTGGCTCTGTGGTGCAGGGGTCATAGATCATTGTCCTTTTCTGGTGCTTTGTCCCAGGCTGTGCTGTTCCTGGGATCCTGTACCGGGGATTTTACCACTGCATTTTCCCCTGAGTTTGTGTCCTTTAATGTCAAAAGAATTAGACACTTTGAACAGCATTATTTTTCTTATCACAGGTTTATTCTAGATTAAAATTAGTTAAGGGAATTGGATAGGGAAACAGCCTAGTCACCATGTTGTTTATAAGGTTTACAAATCAGTGCACAGAATCACCCAAAAAGTGAAAAAAAAGAAATAGCACACATGTTAAAGGGAAAATCCACCCCCCATCCCAGTAACAAGATCAGAGAGGGGAAGGGGCACAACTCACCGGCCTGGTCCGCCGCTCTTTCAGCCCAGCAGTCAGGACAGGAAAAAAGCACATGTCCCAAGTTCAAGTTAGGACTTTTAAAGATTTTCTTTGCTGGAGGGAGTGGCAAGGCTCTGGCCTGGGAGTGTCCTTGATAACGTGACATGAGGTCACTGTGTGAGGCCATGCCCTCTCTACCTGTGGGAGGGGTCTTTCTCCTAATCCCTCTCAATCCAAAGTGGTTATATGTGTGGGAGCCTCAAACAGAACATGAGAGAAAGCTGACATGTGCCCCTGTTACTCTTATCATCAAACCTCGGCCCTGAAGGGGATGAGGTGGATTAGGTAACACTGACTTAGAAAGGCTCCTTGAATGTCCAAAGTAAATGTGTGCAGAGGAAAGCACGTGACCAACAGTGAAGGGCACAGACGCAAAAGGACAGTTGGGATGCCAGGATTTCATCCTTTCAATTACTCTGTGGGCCCAGGGAATTAATGCTTTTTAACAAAAACAGCTTCTAGTGTCTATTTTAATTAGAAGGTTTGCAGAAGACTTGGAAGATTTGATTTTAAGCTAATTGAGGACAGGGATTACATCTCTTTGTAGCCATATATATATATATTTTAATTAAATAAAAGTTAAAGGATAGAATATGTAACTTGACAGGCTTAATGAAATTACGGTAAGCCCTAGATCTGCCTCCAACTTACTGATTAAAAAAATACTTAAATAAAATCACTGAAGAAAGAGTAATACATGTTTATCCTATTATGAGAACATTATAAAAATGTACTTGTACTTTCCAAGGTTAAAGCCACCCACTTTGTGCACAGGTCTTCATGTCAGCAGTTCTAGCCGTGGCCAGATGGGCTGCCTCAAAAGAGCTCATGTGTGCCTCTTGTACTGAGAGGGAGGGTGATTCAGACTTCCCCTAGGTTCCATGGAGGTTCAAGGCATCCCTATACACAAGATTTAAATCCTTTAACACATTTTCTTTACACGGATGTTACTGTTTCAGTCCCTTGTGAGAACATGTGTTGGTGATGTTAGAATAAGATTTACAGTAACATGTTAATTTCTTTTCAAATGCTTTGGAAAATTTGAACCCTCAGGAATAAATTCTTTATTAGATGATTCAACAGTGAGGTATTATGAAATCTTAGGGAGAATGTGAAAATAGATCAGGGGACAACTTGCAGTTCCCCTTGAGCAGTAGTCAAGAAAGTTGTTTCCTCTTGGCTCGGCTGCCCGTCACTACGTGGTGGTGCACACCAGTAAAGGGATTCTAACATGGGAAATTAAAGGACATGGGCCAAGGGCCAGTAATCCTGGAAGAAGAATGTAGAAGCAAATTTCCAAGAATTGACTATTTGTAAACAAGGAAACATTTACAGAAGGAGACAAAAGACATTGTAACTGTTGACAGGTGTAAGAGGAAGCTCAGTTAAATATTTCTTTTTTATACACTAGCAGCATCTCTACACTTTTTCTCCTCTTCCTTTCCCCACTGTAAACTGGACACTTTGATTCAGGCACTGCAATCATGCTGTAAGCTCCTAATGCATCTTCTTCGGTGCAGCCCTCCTTGGCTCATCTCTCTATCACAGCTGGGGGAAAACAGTGGGAAAGGACCCCTTTCACCTGGCAATCAGGCAAGAAACTGAGGCATAGAGGCATATTTTGGATATATTACAACTAACTAGTGAGTTTCAAGTTTAGGTTATTGGTTTTTGTGATTGATTTACAGGATACGTGGCCCACACATTTCTTCATGTCCTGGCTTTTTTTTTCTCAAGTCTTGAACATTATCAGTTTCTCATTTTGCAATCTGTCCTTTGGTCATATTGAGCAGGCCCTCAATTTTTCCAGCTTTTCTGAACTCTGAGCATTTTTCCCCTGCATTCTGCTTACCATTTTTTAAAGTCTTAGTTGATTTTCATATTTCGTGATGTGAAGAACCTCTTCCAAGAGCTTATTCTGGCTAGTTCCCTCTTCCCTTCCAGGATACCAGCCTCTGGGTCCTCACCTTTGAATTTCACTGACATAATGTGTAATAAGTGTTTCCTCCACTGATGTGTAAGGCATATAGAGACTGCAGACCACATCCCTCCCATTCCCAGCATCTGCTGAAGAACAGGAGTGCAATATTTATCCTTTTAATGATGGACCCAAAGGACAGATGAGGGAAGGGCTCTATTCCTTCTTGAAATTTATCCTTTCTTCTACCCCATTTCCAAGTCTCCTTTATTGCTAAATGTTCTGGCAAAATAACAGTTAATTTGACTTCAGTATATGTCCTATATTTAGAATTTTAAAGTCACTCTAGTGGAAAAGTAATGCAAAGACTATATGTCACTTCCAGTCAGGAGAAAGAATAAATGCAAGATACCATGCTGTTATTTTTCTGGTTTCACTTTTTTTTTTGTCTATTACCTACTTAACAGCTTTGGATTCTAGTCCGTTCTATCTTTAGCACATCTATAATGACTTATGGAAATTTTCTGTAAACCATTTGTTTTCTATAGTAAGATACCTCATAGGTCAAAATAACAATAAAAATGCAAATTTATGGTAGCCTTCTCCTATGCAGAAAAGGTTATTTCAATTATTGCTCCAAGTGTATCATAGTGTTAGACCCTGACTATAATCAGTTCCCTTGAGATTTTTTTCCATTCATAAATTTGGTAATGGTTTCTTGAAACTCTTTAAGTTTTTAGTACTGACATGCAGCTTTGAGAACTTGGATACACTCTGGTAAGAAATGTTCAACCCAAAGGAATACAGGCTTCCTAAAGGTTATCTGTCTTGAATTGCATCCAAGGTTTTCATGAATGAGCTGTATAAAGTCTTGCCATATGTTCCTCTGCATACTAGTGCATTTAACTAGATTAAGATATTTATAAAATGAGGTAGGTCTATTTATTGAATGATGAAATTCATTTTCTGAAAATTCAGATACCTCAACATCTAGCATTATCTTATTTACCTAAATTGGAGAAATGTGGTTAAAACAAACCTGTAAGGCTTCACCTCATTATTCTATGCAGCAGCCTGTGTGTGTGTGTGTGTGTGTGTGTGTGTGTGTGTGTGTGTGTGTGTGTGTGTGTGTAAAAGTTCTTGGGAGCAGCTGGACACCAGTTGGTGCCTCATGCTGTTTCATTGAAGTAAAACTGGGACTTTAATAAACTTAATTATAATCAAGCTTTCACCTGCCTTACAGACCTGGTAACACCCCACCGATTGCATCTCCCCTCCACCTCTCTCTCTCTCTCTTTCTTTCTCTCTCTCTCTCTCTCTCTCTCTCTCTCTCTCACACACACACACACACACACACACACTGTACTGGTTGTCTGTCTTGAGGTCTGTTTTCAATATTTCCAGTCATACCAGTTATGATCTGAAAGCTTTGTAGTCATATTCTTTAGTTAATGAAAAAAGTATAAATTAAATCTAGCTTTTATGTAGGTAAGATCAGGGATAGGGCTGGGTAAACTTGGAGATAATAGTGAGTAATATATTTACATTCACAGAAAGCTGTCTGTAAACTGAATTCAAATGATAGGTCTGACTAAATCTTTTGCTTCAATTAATGGTCAAGGAGCCATATCCTCAACCCTGAGGAGTAATTTCTATTTCATCTTATGATTCTGTTAAGTACACTATGAAATATAAACCTTATATTTGGCTATTACCACTTGTAAGCACTTCTTATCATAGCTGGTACCATTCCCAATATGAAACTGACTCTTAGGAAATATCACTGAACACTTGATTGATTAGAAGTCTGCATGAATTTAAAACAAATTACTAATCATATACTTAAACGTTATGCTGCAATTCTGGCATTAAAATTTTTTTTAGCATCAATGGTTGAATGCTGGTTCACTGCTTCTTATTTCCTTGATGGTGTGCTTGTGGTATGTGAACAAATGTTATAAACCTCTTTAAGATAATGAGTGGGGGAGGAAGGAAAGAGTTTAGAGAGAGATTTAAAAACACCTTTTAAACAGGAAGAGAAGACAGTGATGAAAAGCTCTGGTTACTGGCAATAGCAATAACATAATGTGAAAAGTTTGGCACCAAGTAAATCCCTAGTTGCTTTTTATGTTAAAAGAATTCTAGATCCAGGGCACCCTGGGAAGGCACAAGGTTGGATGAGTAAATTAGATGCTAGCAGCCTGAGCCTTTTGAGCTCATACTTCTTCTAGCTTTCTTGTCAATAAGATAATTATTTTTCAATTTGCTTATTTCCCTTGGGATTAAAGTCATTTATAAATCCTGGAAAAAGAGTTGGGTACTGTTAGTTCATTCCAACAACACTGTAATAGACAGGGTTTTCTAAATTAAAAACAATGGAAGAAAGAATCCCCTATAATTTTTCACTGTGATTGTGTTTTAAGAAGAGGAGCTATATATGTAAGTCAATGAGAAGCAGGGAAACATCAGTGTTCTTTTTGACGGTCTCATGAAGAAATATGTAGCTAAAATAGAATAAATGTGATTTCTTACCAAAACTGTATTATATCACGTCTGTTTCAAATATTCTAATGGTTAAATCCAAATATTATAATAGTTCAATCTCGCAAACCCCTAGATTCAGTCTCAAACTTTAATCTACTTTGTAGCCTTCTCTGTCTTTGCCTCCTGCTCACCCCCCATTTCTCACTCAGTAGGATTCCCAGTTCCTCCATCTCTGCTAGCATCTCTGCTAGCAGTGCATTCCTCCTCTCACAGTCCTTCTCACATAGCATTGTAATTATTTGTTTACATGTCTGTTTCCCCGGAGAGACTGTGAGCTCTTTAATAAAAAGACAGCATTGCCTTTAATTCACTTGATAGACCCACACCCTGACAGTGTCTGGCACATAACAAGCCCACAGCAAATGTTCAAAGAATATAAGGGGTAATTAATAAATGGGTATAAATTATTGCATCTCTACTCCTTCGATGTCATGTAATCTTTAAAAAAAAAACTTCTGAGTGCTTAACAGTTTTTATAATTCGTGGCATAATTCCACAACAGTGATAATAGCACTGTCATTAAAGCATAAAGGCTATCAGATCACTGTAAATCACTGGGTTGCAATTGTGGAGTCTACAGGTACAGTTTCATGTTTCAATTATAATTCAGTCATATTTTAATAGCGATAATGCCTTGTTGGGTATGTAAAACTTGATAATATGGCTTGGATGTTCCAACTTACAAATAATCTAAATGATATTTTATCTTTAAAAATAATTAGAGCATTTGTGAGGTAGAGTCATTAAGGTGGTCAGGTAAAATGATCCACTTCCTTCAGAGACCCAAATGATGATCACTCCCTACTCATGAACAAGTAGACAGGAGCGGAAAGCTGGCTGGGGATTAAGTTCATCTTTTGAACAAATATTTTTGTTTCATTGAAAATGAAAATGCATTTTACCTAGGTGTTCCTGTTCATATGTAAATTTATGTGTATTTAAGAAAGATTTAATTATTCTACTTTGTTCATTTCCACGTTTGTTGTTAAAGGTATTTGGTAATGAATAAGAAAGGTCTCTGTTGGTTTTAACTTTGATCATTTTAAGCCCCTAAGACTTTTCTTTTAGTTGTTCTGGCATTTAACAAATTTAACCAATTATATAGACTAATAACAACACAATTGCATCCAATACTAATGTTAGCTAAAAGAAAAACAATTTACTATTCTTTGAAAATGATGTCTGGCAGGTTATATTGTTGTTTTATAAACAAACAGGTAAAATTAAACAACACATAAAATGGCAACAAGAATATGTAGGATTTGGGGAATAAAGAACTTTTAATGTATGGTTAGATTGTCACGTAGTAAGAGAATGCCTGGGGCAAAACCAAAACTCAAGAAATACTAATAAGGCTAACTTATCAACAAAGCTCAGAGAACCAAATACATGCTTTTGTTTAGTAATTAAATCAGCAGAGGAGGAGGGAAAGGTTTTGCATACACATTATATATATATATATATATATATATATATATATATATATATATATATATTTAAGACATAGAAGGAATTTCAATTCTTTTTTTTTTCTGTATTGCTTTTTTTTTTGTCCATAATGAGTTACATTGTTTAGTGGGCCAACAATGAGTTGTTATCCCCAATTCCTCATTGCCCCCCCCATCCCTAGTCAGCTGGATATCCTCCTCTGAGGGCCGTCTGGATCAGTCCTTGTGCTAGGGGACCATGGATAGCCTAGTACTCAGCCTGGTTCTCCTGGCCCAAGTGTGTTGTTACTGAGGGTTGCCATGCCTCTGGATAGTCTCCCCCACCACAGCTCTCACGATCTTTTCGCTCCCTCTTCCGCTCAGTTCCCTGAGTCGTGGTGGGTGAGTATTAAGGCTGCTTTAATGTTGTGAGCTTAGGGGTCTTTGTATCGAAAATAGCTGAGCATGGTGGCGCATTTCTTTAAAACCAGCAATCGGGAGGCAGAGGATAGAAGGATCACCATAAGTTCAAAGCCACCCTGAGACTACATAGTGAATTCCAGGTCAGCCTGGTCTAGAGCGAGACCTTACCTCAAAAAAAAAAAGAGAGAGAGAGAGACAGGAATTTCAATTCTTTAAGGAGGTCTGTGGAGAGGGTACATTGATTTATGTGCAAAGCACATTTTGTTTTCTGGAGAGAAAAGGGTACGGCAGCTCTTACTTGCATAGAACAAAATCAGAGATTTAATTAAGATGACAGAGTTTCTCATTGGCCAATATTGAGACTAGAGAGTATTGGTGTGAAAAGTATTCATTGTTTTCGTGGGATTCCAGCACCACTGTGCTCTCTGAGAATAGAGCAGCAGTTGAGGTATATGGAAATAGATTCCTTGAATCTACATTTATTTTATTTCCCCTTCATTTTTCTTTCGGATTATTATTTTTTTAATTTATGGAACTGTCAGCTGGGAGGAAGTTTGTTCTAGCTTCAAGTTCTCACCTGAACCAGTGTGTCCACAAGGCTCTTCATGCTCCCCGTTACTCACCAGATTATCTGGCAGAGAATAAAATGAAGAAATTAAAACTACCATTTGCTTCTACTTACAAAATTAAGAACATGAATTAAACTTACTCATTAAAAAATTGTAATATAACTGACATATATTCAGAAAAGTATAAAAATGAATGATACAGTTAGATTAATTTTCATAACGGCAGGAACAGGCATTTTCATTGTCATAAAAGATCCCCCTCAAGGCTAACCACCAGTCATCAAAGGAATCTTTCGTGTGTACTGTCTTGTATCTGACACTTTCCTACTCATCAGAGTTGATGGGATTTATCTTTCTTGCTACCATGTAGTTGAAGTTCATTCATTTTAATCTTGTCTATTATTCTATTGTATAAATGCACATAATATATTCATTCCATTATTGAAAAATACTTAGATTATTTGGCAGTTAATTTTTGGCTCTCATCAGAAGAGAGAGAGAGAGATAGAAAGATAGAGAGGGGGGAGGAGAGAGAGAAAGAAAATGAGAAAATGAGAATTGGCTTAACCAGGGCCTAATGCAACTGCAAAACTGGAAGCCATCTCCAGGTACACAGGCCACTTTGTACCTGTGGCTTTGTGTGGATACTGAGGAATTGAACTGAGAAAGTCAGGCTTTGGAAGCAATGATCTTTAACTGCTGTGCCATCTCTCCAGCCCCTGGAATTCTTTATACTAGTCTTGCTAATATATTTCTCACAAATACCTCCCTTTCTGTTTTTCCACCCATTCACCAATGAAGCAATTGTATGGAGTGACACTGTACCTTCCCCACATGTCCATGTGAGAGGTTCATTTCCTACGGACATTATGTCACAAGGGTGTGACATAGTGCTGAGGTGTGGGGAGCTAGAGGATGGGCTCAGTGATGGAAAACTCATTGGAACCTTTTCTTTTTTTCTTGTTAATAACTGATTCCATTTTTTTCATGGGCTTAGACTCTCTCTCTCTCTTGTATTCATGGCCCCTCTTGCCAGACGATGCCCACTTCTTGCTCAATAGGTTACAGTACGCAAGTGAGGATTTTGTGATTTTAAATCATTTTTGGTTTAGCTTAAGGATTAAGTCTCTCCCTCCCCTCCCCATTCCATACACCTCTTGGTCAGATAAGCAAGAGACCTATAACCACAGCCAATCAGTCAACCCAGGATAAGTCAGCGAGACAGACACCAATGATCTTTAATACAACCTAAAGCAGAAATACAGAGACCCCTAAGACCTCAACAATAAAACAGCCTTAATACTCACCCACCATAACTCAGGGAGCTGAGTGGGAGAGGGGGCGGAAAAATTGTAAGAGCCATGGTGGAGGAGAATATCCAGAGACATGCACTCCTCAGTAAGAACGCATGTTCCAGTTTGCCCACGGAGGAGGATACCCAGCGATTGGGGACAGGGAAGAGGGAAATCGGGGAATTGGGAACACCAACACATTATTTACTCATTCAGTGTATCTAATTATGGATAATAAGGAAATTAAAAAAAAATAAACACTGAAACCACCCTCAAAGAAAGCACAAAAATGCTCAAAGCACAGAACTTCAAAAAGAAGATGTTTTCAGTATGAGATAAAACAAGAAACATTGTGTTGCGTGAGTCAAAGTTTTCAATGATCTGCCCATGTCCATGAATGACCCAGAAAGTTCTATGAAACTGCAAATTGTGAATTTTCAAATACAAGAACTATACAAAATGATAATAAAAATAACTTATTCCATTTTATTCCAGAACTTGTTGGACCTTCAGATGGTAAAACTTTCCAGAGTCATTTTAATGATAGACATTTCTTTTTTTTCTGTTTTTGTTCTCATTTTATTTTATTTTATTTTTTAAAACACCTTTATTGTCAATAAATACATTGTATGACAAATCTTGTGGTGTTACCTCCATTTCCCTCCTCCCTGTCCCAAACTCACCGGGGCCCTCCTCAGTGGGCATACTGGATCAGCCCATGGGGTAGGGGGTTATGAATTGCACAAGAGGTAGTCAGTTTTTTCCCCACTCTGGAACCTTCCTTTTTGAGTTATTACTATATATTTAGCTATTATTTAGATTGTACTAATCTTCCCAAAATATACAAGTAACTTCAAAATGTTCTTGCAAAGCAAACTTACGATGAAGTGTATTGTAAATGGTTTAGGCATTTGGACTCTAGCAGAAAATAGTTGGCCTGATAGCTCAGCTCCAAATTAGAGTTGCTGTTCAGCTAACTAAAGAACATGGCAACTTAATTTCTTAGAAATTAATAAAAGCGTGGTCAGAGAAGCTACTTAAAATAACGATTTATGTCTACATAACATTGATACTTGTTCTGTTATATTTTCCTTGATATATTATTCAATGTACAAAGCCACCAGAATTAGTTAAACATTAACCATACTTTATCATATATATATATATATACATGATTCATAATATATCTATCTCATGAATAAATGAATATACATATATACATACATACACACACACATATATCGAGGCCATATATCTATCAAGGCCAGAAGTGCAGTTCTTTAAAAGTCAATGCTACTGTTAAATACGAGCAGGACTGTTCAAACTTCCAGGCAACATTTGAAGTGGAGATTTACAAGGTACCTTTGCCTCTTAGTTTAGACCTGGCTGTTTGCAAAGCCCTGCAGAAGTTCATCTTGTATGCAGGGCAGCTGAGGGACCTGCAGCAGAATTCTCATAGGTCTTTAACCAGCAGGCAGGCTTGTTCTGAGCTCCCATTGCCTCCTGAAAGCAGTTATTAAGGAAGGGCTGATTTCTGAGAATGGAATACATCCACTGGCTTACATCGACCTAGTCAGAGGCTGAGAATGTCCAACCACAGCATAGCTATAGTAGCAAGTCAGGCAGTGGAGGCCATTATCACCAAGTGGCAAATGGAGCATCTTGGACAGAAGCCAGATTCTTAAAAGCCACCTTAAAGGATTAAGCTTAGAAAGTCAGAGAAGTGATATTCCAAGGTATTTGATTTTTTTTTGAGGTTATAGAAAATGGGACAGTCTCTCTGATGTCTTTTTCTGTATACTTGTCTTCTGCATATAGAAAGGCTACTGATTTTTGTGTGTTAATTTTATATCCTGCCACTTTTCTGAAGGCATTAATCACCTTCAAGAGTTTACTGATGCTATTTTTCGGGTCTGAATATATATATATATATATATATATATATATATATATTATATGTGTGTGTTTATAATCATATATATCATATGCCATCTGCAAAGATCATGCCATCTGCAAAGAGGGATAGTTCAATTTCTTCCTTTCCTATTTGTATCCCTTTTATGCTTTTCTCCTGTCTTATTTCTTGGGCTAGAACTTCAAGCACTATCTTGAAGAGCAGGGGTTAGAGTGGACACCCCTGTCTTGTTCCTGATTTAAGTGGGAACTCCTTGAGTTGTTCCCCATTAAGAGTGATTTCTGCTTTAGGAGATCTGTATATTGTCTTTACTATGTTGAGGTTGTAAGAGCCATGGTGGGGAAGAATATCCAGCGACATTGCCCCCTCAGTAACAACATACAAAGGGGGGGGGGTGGAACCAGGTTGACTCCTAGGCTATCCATAACCCCCTATCCCATGGACTGATCCAGACTGCCAATGGAGGAGGATACCCAGCTGATTGGGGACAGGGAAGAGGGAATTGGGGGACTGGGTATACCAACACATTATTTGCTCATTCAATGTACCTAATTTTGGATAATAAAGAAAAAAGTCAGAAGTATTTTGACTACACAAAGGCTTAACTGTAAAAATAAAAGTGTCAAGAAAAAAGAATGACTTAACTTTACCTTTCTCCTATCCCTGACATTCAGTAGATAAGATAGAGCTGACTGGGTCAGTCTGTGAGTACTTGTTACAAATGTCTTCTTTCATCTGATGAAGAAAAGTACCCTCAGGAATTACCCATACAACCCAGGGGTTATGGAGAGAAGCCACCTTGAGCACATGTATCTTTGCCAGAATGAGCCCACAACCATTTGTAGTTGTTTCGGGCTGTGCACTTAGTAGGTGCTTTTCTTCTAGCTGAGCCTCACATCATTTACATGGAATGGAATACCAGTCTTCCCATTCCTGTGCCAAATACCAAACACTGTGGAAGAAGATGGCTTGGAAATATAAAGCATTATTTTAGGAACAAAATCTCGGTAGCTCCAAAGCTTTTGCAAAGCCCCGTCTATGGGTGACATGCCTGCCACATCTGTTTGTGTGTGTGGGAGACACACTGTATTTATCATTTGGGATGACTCAACTCGCAAAGGAGCACAATCTACTTCAGCTTTTGTGTTGAAACTGCTCTTGAGTAGAATGAGCTATAGTATTTAAGCTTTAAGTGGTACATATCTAGTCTTCTGGGCGCCCCCCTGCCAAGAGCAACAATAGCTCTGGAAAAACTAAATCTCTTTCCTTCCTTTTCCTCTCAGTCTGACTTTTAAAAAATATTCATGGAGAGGAGGTGCAGTGGCAATCTTCAAGGGGAGCTGTTGTAAAAGATGTGCATTCCACACCTTCTCTGGACTTCCAACAGCTAAATGTGGCCAGGTGAGAACAGTGAGCACAAAGGCAAACCGGAAGCAGGGATATCTAAAAGACCAGATGTCAATCACTAAGCACACACGATAGTTGAAGCCAGAGATTCTGAAGCACATACCTCCCTGTGGTGCCCCAGGATGTCTTCTCATGTGTTACTATACCTTCCCTGCTGAAATCCTAGGATGTCTTCATCATGTGTTACCATACCTCCCCTAGGATGTCACTCCTCATGTGTTACCACCCATTTCCTAAAGAGTTTTCTTTAGTCTACTAGCATCTAAAAAAATAGCAACTTTAAAACTTTTTAGTTTTCTAAAAAGTAGTTTTCTCTTGGAGGCTTTCAACAAATTATTTTCATTTTAGATGATTCATCTGTACAAAGACTATTTTTCTTTTCAAGTCTAAAACTTGAGTACTTATTCAAGAGTTGTAAATAAAGAGACAAGCATGTCTTTCAAAACAAAAAGTGTAATTTTCGAGGATGGAAGTTGATATTGACTATCTTCCCTTTGTTCCACTTGGTTTATCTTATTTCCCTGTGCTGGGCTAAGAATCTTCCCCTGGGCCCACCTATCTATGTAAATCATGAATAATATAGACATGAGTCTGCAAATAGAATGAGCCTGATATTTTTACTCCCCCACCCCAACACCCATATTAGGTCCCTGTTTCCATGCCAGCCCTGCCTTCCTGTTCCATTCACAAAAGTAGAGTTGGAATCCAAGTGGTAACAAATCATACCTGGTTCTCTTCTAGGAAAGCTGGGCGATGCCCAGTTTAGCTGACATTTTGCTGCAATATGGTGTTTTTTACACTAAGGACAAATTGGGCCCTAATTTCATCTCCCCTCGTGTTTAATTATCTCTAGTAACATGGAATTAACCTCTTCTTGTGTGATCTTAGTTACCTCTGTGAAACAGTGCATCGAGCACATCTATTTAGATGGTCTGAGAGGCATGGGAAGTTTTCTTCCTCCAATTCTGTAGGTGATATGGTCTTTACCTTTGTTCCAGTGTTTTCCTTACTCTTTCTATTGTATTTAAGTAATAGAGTTCCTCTTAAAATGTAAAAATAATTTGAAAAACATCATACCACTATCCCTCAAATTTTTTCTACAAGATTTTTCTCCCATCATAAAATGAGAGAAAATGGTACTCCAGAGAGGTGAGTTAGAATAAAACTCAGTTCAAAGAAAGCGCAATCTCTAAAGAGAGAGGTACCTGGTCTGGTCCAGGGAGGTGAGTGAGAACTTGAGTGTTTGATAGCAAGAAGGGACCCATTATGAAAGAGCAAAGAGAACCTCCAGGAAAAACATGCTTACTACGCATTCACTTTTCCTCTTAGTTGTTACTTTTGTAAAAAGTTGGCCCTGACAGTTATGGGACCCTGTGAAAAGACTGGGTGACTCAAAGAAGAATTCCATGCTAGTGTCAAAATATTGAAAAGTACCTGACTGCTAGTGCAAAACTCAAGATGGAAGCAGAACACACTTATTCTGCATTCACTTCCTCTCTTGTCTATAACATAGCTCTTGCCCAGCCAGTAAGGTCATTTCTCTGATATTTGAGAGAAATACTATCTACCTCCTTCACTAAGCTTTCTCTAAGTATGACCTCTTTGACCTTCCACTCATGAAATAAGATTTATCTGTACACCACTTTAAATCATTCCTTCTGAATTATAATGTTACTGAGTCTTGCCAGCTAAGCAAGGCCACGCATATTTTGGAGGTTATAATGTTATTTGTTTCTCTGTATTTACTCCGATCATCTGAATCATGTTGTGCTCATAGTCGGTGCTAAGTAAATGAGAGGTACTTAATAAATACTGATTGTCTTCTTTTTGTGTGAAATTAAAAGTGAATCTAGTTACTATTCTACAAAGAACAGGCACCAAAAAATTTATTGATGTTCACATTTTCCTTCACATACTTATATTTCATCCTGGCACATTCAAATCTACCCTTTATTCACTGCTCTAGCCAGAACAAAGAAAAGCCAATGAACAAAGTCCTCAAAAAAAAAAAAAAAAAAACCATAAAGCTTCCCCAAAGCAAAGAGTCCAAATACTAGTGAAGTGAATTCAAATGAAAACAATGTGTCTGTAAAGTCAGAAGGGATGATTAAAATATAGACTATAGCCAGGAAATATTGCTCAGTCAGAGCTACATGTGTGATCCTGGAACTGAAGAAGATACTTGAAATGAATGAATGAATGAATATTGGATAGAGCAATACAAGAATTTCCCCTCACAATCCACTTTAGATCAAGAGTACTTTGTGGCAAGAACACAAACTCAGTTGAGACTAGCTGACCTTTGAAAAGAATTGTGGCTGGTTAACTTCATAGTGCACTTCATATTGTGTTTGCAACATGAAAGAAGACTCTTCCAGTCCCCATCTGCTGGATTACTTCCTTTGCCTCCTTCAAAGTCTACACAGAAACCATCTCTACCACAAAGCCTTCAAACACAGATACATGGTAACCCGGTGCTCTGCCATATGCGGGCAGGAAACAAACCAGTTCAACTCCTGTGATTTGTTTAAGTGAGCAAGACAATTCAACTAAATATAAACAATAAGATATTTCCCCTTGTCTTATGGCATTTTTGTTTCTACTGTGTCTACCTCCATAGTCTGTCAAATCAGTTTAGAATTAAGTGCTCAATAAAGAGTGATTGGTACTTTCAGTCATGTCTTCATTCTCTGGGTAAAGGACATAAATTCCACATTATATCTACTATGACTGTAATATACCCAGCCAGATTCTGTTTAAATTATTATTTCTTTTTGAAGAAAATTAAAACTTCTTTCTGGCTGTTTGATAGCAGACTGCTTCCAAATCCATGAATATCCCTAAGGCTTGTTGAAGATGATAGAAGGGAACAGTCTGGAACAAATATGAAATGCGCTAACAACAGAGCTTGTGTGTCTCTCCTGTAGATCCTCTCTCTTCTTACCACAAGCCGTGGCTGGACAAACACCAAAACCATTTGACTCCAAATACTTGGCTAAGAGAGATAGTTTATGGAAACTTCAACATGAAGACATTCCACTGGAGTGTGGTGGAGTTTGGGTTTGGTGTTGGACAACAGTGCTTCTGTGTCTCCATCTGTACTGACTTTGAAATGTTCTGTATTTCTATTCTTCCATTGTACACCTTCCTCTTTAACACAATTGTCCATTTTCTCTTGTATTTCAAGCATTGCTTTCGCCCTCCCCCCAAAAAAACTCTTTCTTTTCCATTTCCCACACCCCAGCCCTGGTTAAGTAAAGTGTAGGGAAAATTGTCTGTGAACAGCACCCTGTGATTAATACACTACTTATGCAAGTGTATTGTCCCCCAAGAAGAGAAACAGTGCTTTATTTCATTATTTCATTTTCCCATGTTAACAGTTGGGGTGAAGGGATGTTGCCTGTTAAAGTATCTTTTTCATCTCCATCACCTTTGGGTCACCATCACCTTCTGTGTAACATTCTAGAAAAATCGCTATTATCTACTTACACCATAGGATCTATGTCAGGTCACACAAGTGACTTGGCAAAACCCCTTCTTTCCTGTGTTCCCTGGGATCATCCTCGGGAGCATCAGTCCTTGGGGAGAGCCGCTCCCGCCCCATCCTGCTGCTCTAGACCTGAAGCACATTGCTTACTGTGTCCCACACCACCAGGGGTGCTTCATCAGAAGGCAGTAGTTTTTCCCTGAGCTCTTCCCTGCTTCAATGACAACTTTGTATTTTCACTCTTCCTTCACACCTGTACTTATTCTCTGGCCTCTCTGACACTTTCACATGCACAAATGGTGAGGGTTACCTCTTCTTTTGACTGTCCTCCCCAGCTCATTAAGTATTATCCCAAATAATCTCCAGCCGGTGCCTTTCCAGTCTTGAATTTCCTTTTTAAATATCAAATGTTGGTTTTGGAGATGGGAAAAATATGAATATGCACTTCTATTTTCTTCTCTTGATATTTCTTTCCTGAGCTACAAAAGAATCCTGGTACCTTGGGCTTTGTCCTCTCAACATTTGTTGACCTCTGTCACTGTCTGTGGTAGGTTGGGTTATCATCTTAGACATATTGAGCAGTCAGAAGAGTATGTATTAAAGTCATATGATAAATGTTATCATTAGCTTCTATGAAACTTGAGAAACCCTGTAGATGAGAGTCAAGGTTAATTGCTGTTCAGAGATACAGATTGGCATTTATTTCCTAGTTTCTTAGTAGCTTAAAAAACTAGTATAACATAAGAATAAAAAAAATTCCCCTTTTTAATGGGGACCATGGGGAATTTAGCATAAAATGAAGGAATATGTCAAAATGTCCATCATCTAAATAGCCTCTATATCCTCTGTGCTCATCTTCTTTGCAACACAACATGCAGTGAAAATATGCAGAAAGTATTGTGACATTCTGAGGGCTTTCATGAAAATTGTTAGCAAGTGACTCTACAAAATTTGAGAGAAAATTCATTTTAGGGATTTTTTTTTCTTTCTGGAATTCTGGGTTGGTTTGGCCAAAAGTGTTATTAAAAATAACTTTCTGGTTCTTTTACTTTCTTCTTGACAACTCAGCGAAACAGTTCTAAATTCAAGGCTTCAATGAGCTTTAATGAAAACTGCATGCTTTTAATAATAATTCATAACTTCTCAAAGGGTCCCTCTAGGCATGAACTTAAATGTGGTAATGTACTACTACAGAAAACAGAAGCTCAGAGAGGCAAAGACTCGAGCCTGACTAACAATGAAGATGGTATAAAGATGTTCATTATTTCATAGTCTAAGTAGCAAAGACAAAAAGGGACTAATTTTGTCCTGAAGAAAGGTTTTGGCTTTTGTTGGGAGGTACAGACAGTTTTCATTTCCAGCAGCTCAGTTTCGAGTCCTGCTTTTCATGATACTTCTCACTGGACACTGAATAATCAAGCCTCACATTTCACTTTTCACCAGGCAGAGCTACTTGTTTGGTGGCACCATCACCCCTGACAACATGGTGTGATCCGGATACACGAAAGAGCCGCCAGTCTGGGTCTCACAGGAATCTTTCTCAAGTTGCATTTACATCAGACAGAAGAGTGAAAACTGCCTTTAATGTTGGCAAGTTGAAGATGGCAAAGAAAACATTTCTGTGTGAGTTCTTTGAGAAGATAACTTTATCTCGAGGGTCAGTTTATTTGGGCTGTCAGTAGTGAGTCTGAACAAAGAATTCCTTGTATAGTAAGGACCCCTTGTTCTTTCACACACCCTCCATCCCTACCAAGAGGCAGATTGAAAATAAGTCTCTGGAAAGAAAATGACATTTAAAAAATTAACCACATTTTGAGTTGCTGACATTTACAGTTAATAATGACTTTATTTTTTTTTATCCTAAGTGATCCAAATAGCAGGTATATGGTATTTTGATTGAATTGTCTACTTGTAACATTTTCCCCATAGTGCCAATTTAAGCCGTCTAGACAGTGTGGTTACTCTTGGGTGAGTGGGCTTCTTTCTGGGAACTGATTTCTTTCGGAGCTTGAAGAGTCTCAGCAGACCTGGAATGCTCTCCCCACATGCTTCTTCCTGCCAGTGTATTTCAATGTCTGTGATGCCATAATAAACTAATACATCTGTATCATATTAATGCCACATTAGAGCAACACAACAGTAATACGATACAATAGAAGCATTGCGAACCTCCTAAAACTTTCACATGGCTCTGTTAGATGAAACGCTTGCTGCCAATTCCAACTCACAGACCTTCATCTGTGAAAAGGCACAATAATGTCACGAGTGCCTTGAACAGTATGAACTGCCATGTTTGCCGTGATACCAACACCAACGCTGCCATCCAGAGATAAGAAAAGCAGACAGGCTGACTGCTTGCTCTGTGGACACTGAGTTTTTTTTTTATAACCCATAACTTCCTCTTTTTTTCATGATTTGTTTGTCATCCTCCAGTAATTGTTCATAAATCATTGCTTTATATGGCTCATGACTTTATGTTTCCTGACAAAAAATCCTATTATACCCAATATTTGCTAGATTTTCCAAAATAATGTATATATAAGATTTGGATCTCACATTTTCAAAATGATAGGAAAAAGCATAAATAAAAAATAGGGATTTTTCCAAAAGCCTTTTTTTTTCCTGGAGATAATGTTGTTTCCAATGTGAGCACAGCACACAGAGGCACCAGTTCCAGCTCCGCCCTTTCTTTCTAACCACATTTCCATCCTGTTTCCAGTGGCGTCTGGCATGGTACATTTCTCCTCTATGGAAGTTGAATCTTTTCACAAAACTGTTCTAAAGAAATACCATAGCTTTTGGGTTAATTAATTAAATTGTTTTATAAGGACTTTACAAGGACTAACCTAAAGCTTCTATGCTCCATTTGAAATTGATTATCCTATACTTTAACCATCATAAATAAGAATTAAAACCAGCTGCTTACCTCCTCTGCCTATTTCTGTTCACATTCCTGAAATATGTTGGTTGGTTTGGCCTTTCATATTTCTATGCTAAACAGACCCAGTTCCTGTGACCTTACTTCAGAAAGATCATTTTTTTCCGACCAGTTAATCATTTTCATTGCTCTTCTTTGGATCTATCCCAAAGTCTTTTTTCCTTGGGTGGGCCCATAGTTTCGTGGTACAAACACCTGAGCAGTGCTGAGGAAATGGGACGCTGCTTCACTGGGAACATAGAGCAGGTCTAGGATCACATTCGTTTTGCGATTTTGTCTTTTTTTTTTCCCCTCCGGTGCTGAGGACCAAACCCAGGGCCTTGCACTTACTAGGCAAGTGATCATCCACTTAGCTAAACCGCAACTGTTCTTTACATGTGGGTATATCTCATCTCATAACCCACTATCTGACAATCCAGGTATAAATTTAAAGAAAAAAAATTCATAAGAAGATTCACCATAGGCAAACTTCCAGAAAATACTCATTAAAATAAGATTTTTTAAAATCTGTGTATTTATGCAGCTTTCAGAGGACAGTTATTATGTAAGATGGAGTATATAATATCTATGCATTCATTTACTTATTTATTCCTTAATTTAGTCAAACCATGCCCAATATGTTTTGAGAGAGTCCGGAGGTAAAAGTACTGAATATATTATCTTGCTTATCTTGGATGGTTATATTGAAAAATGTTCAACAGGGAGAGACAGCGTGTAGTTTTGCCATTTACATCAGTCAGATCTGTTGGATTATGGTCCTTCATTGACTAACTCCAAATCATATATGTATGAGAGAGCCAGTGTTCTATCACTATAATGAAATACCTGCAATAATCAAATTACAAAGACTAAGGATTCGTTTTGACTTACAGTTTTGGAGGTTGCAGTCCATGATCAGTTAGCCCCATTGCCTTGTGCCTGTGGCAAGACAACACATCATGACTGCACTTTACAAGTGATTTATAAAGAAGCTTCTCACAATAGAATCTAGCCAATTCAGGAATGTGTATCTCAGTTAACCTATACTGATCTCACTCTCCCCTGGAGATTCTGTTTTTGTTTTTCAGAAGGCAGTGAGAGAGCTGTGGTCTTTCCAACCCTACCAAAAACCGCAGCTGATAGCTGACATCCTGGCAAAAGATGAGCCACGCAGACCTACTGTGGAGGATCTGTGGTACTCTGCTAATGAGGCATGGAGGAAGTAAGGTTTCTGCTGAGTCTGGCAGGCCTCTGGGACAGTCTCCTTCTGAAGGAAGTTGAGGCAAATTCCGGGGGCCCCTGTAAATCTTAGCAATCCTGAAAACTCCAAAGCCCCTAGGCAGGT